>JBBPLF010000423.1:0-27238 GCA_038089615.1 Aureoboletus auriporus
GTTGTAGCCAAAGGTTTGTACTTTATTTGTTCCCACCAAAGCAAAGTGATATTCCCACAATTGATTGCAGGGTGCTTCATGCCCTGGTTAGAGGTTAGACATTGCAACGGTTTTGCTCATCACTGTATGTAGTCTTGATTATGCTACACAGATTGCGAACATGGGCATAGATGAAGGGAGATGGTCTGGTCTCTTTGGCCATCAATGCATGGGGCAAGACTAATTGTAGGAGATTGATTAGTATATGGCCGTCTCTTGAAAACCAAACTTGAACTTGCCTGGTATTGTAACTTGAAGATGTTAAGCACAGGTGTCCGATTCAGCAGAAGGTTCCAATGGCGACTTGGAGACAGTGCGACTCACTGCCTGAGTGGCAGAATGTTGAACAAATGTGGTTGGATCACGATGAATGATTAGCTGGTTACTGAGGGCAGATTGGAGGGAATCTACAGCAGTCATGGATGCTGGAATGTGACTCGATGAGAGGGATGAATTGGCAATGTGATACCAGATGTACTTTGTGTTGTTATCTCAGGCCCCAGGGATGCCAACACTGTAACAGGCAAGGGTGGCAAAAGATCCTCATTACCTTTTACTATCAGAAGTGCAAAGGCCTCCCAAAATGAGTTCGTGGGTTTCCAATAGGTGTGGGTAAACACATCCTCAGAAATCCTGGCACTTGTGCTGTGAGTTGACCACAAGATTAGATCATCTTCATGATAACACAATAGTACATATCTGGAGTGATGAATGCCAGGAGGAGAGCCAACAATCACTGCATAAAATTCATTTGTGCTGGTTTCACAGAACAAATTGTGCACAGCATCTGAGGTACCGAACCTGGTGAGGAGATCAGCCAAACTTGGATTCAATAGGATGGTGTTAAGAACAGGATCGAGAACATTGTGAATGGCTTGAGCCTCTTGCCTTGAGTGACATTAAATAGCAATTGGAAGTGGTGGAGATGCACACCCATAGTGAATTGAAGGACTGGATACCACAGATTGTGAGTATACGATTGCTGTGAAGTCTCCTAGACTGTGACCTACCATCGTGAATATATGCCAGTGCGAATTGCACTCACATTGCCATTTCCCACTACTAACCACACAAAGTTGGACATAGCTGCTATTGATTAAATTGATATGCCCAGATTCATCTGTCTTATAGTGGACAGGAGGCCTATTGGTCACAATGATGAGGCTTGTACTGTTTTCATGTATCATTCATGACCGGTCTGAGTCTGACCACTTAGTCCATCATCATTGTGAGCATACCCCAAATTTTGACCCAATCACACAGCTGTGCCCCTTTCCTGATTGCATCCATGCTGGTTACATAGTTTGTGGTCCCCACTCAGAGATATGATTGAGATCGGCGGAGCAGAATGAATCTGGATTGCTCCAGGTCACAGAAAATAAAACTAAACAAGCATGACAGGGATACAAAGTATGAGGGATTGTAGATATTGTCTGAATGCTGGCATATCTTTTTCCACCAAACCTGTAATGTCATACCCTCTTAATACTGCTGTGATTTGGGCCAGGACCCATAACCTGCAGTTGACAGTGTTTGTTTGAAGGGGGGTGCACTGATTTGTCAAATTAGAGAAGTCCCTGGATTAAGGTAGACAGATTCTTACTGTGAGTGAAATGGCCAACTATGGGCTGGGAGGCTGGAGTGTAGTATTGCATTTAGCAAGTGCAATGTTCAAGAGGCACATGATAAGTCTGATAACATCCTGGAAAAACCATAAATAATTGTTTCTCCCACAAAAGTCTTTTCTTACAGGCAAGTCATTTTTCCATGGGTGGTGCTCAGCAAGGCTGTCAAATAACAAGATGCGCCAAGAATGGATGTGAATGGTGCATACAACCCAGTGACCCCATGATGATGGTCAGTGGATGGGGAGAATCCAGACTGCTTTCTCCCAATACTTGGTTTGGTACATATTCTACCATAGGTCTTCATCAATGGCATTGTATCAGACGTGAGGGAGATCATGAGTAGAGAAGACAGCAATTTCAGAGGCATCAGGAATGACATATTCTGAATAGAGCAGGGTGGTACAACCATTCACACATGTGTCATTCAAGCAGGCATCTTGAGAACCTAAGATGCAAATATCCTTGGGTTCAAAAATAAATCAACTGAAGCCACTGGTGCCGGCATGAACATGCTCCAACATCATGGGGCTAGTAGATATGTGCACCTCGTTCAGTGTGACATCAAGGAAGTCAACAGCAATATTCTGTATGAAGAATAATGAGAGAGTGGCATGAGGAAACAAAGTGTGACCTTACATCAAAAACATTCCACTCAAGATTTACAGCAGGCATAATGTCTACACAATCATCTTCTTGGGTATCAGGACCATTGTCACTGCCATCGGATTTGAGGGCATCCATGAGTAATAGTTCATGAGGTAAAGCTGTGTCTTCCTCGATATCATGCCAGGATTCTAGGTCATTTGTATCCATATCATCCTTTGGGTCTATGAAGGGGGGTATGTCCCAAACAGTTGGTTGCAGCCAATGCAACTTGATGCTTGATGAAGTACTGTGAATACCAGAAAGGAGGTTTGCAAGTCTAACAGCCTCTTGAGCGTGACTTGTGTAACGGACGGCAGAGACCAAAGGAGTTGTCCATTGTCCCTGCAACTTGAGCATGGCCTCGCGATGGTGTTGTAACAGGAGGTGGAAGTTAGAATCTAAAAAGAAGTAAATACCTGTGTCTGAAAATATTGGGAAACTTACATTCAGGCAGTTGGATTGCAAGTTCAATAGCTGTCAGCTGATTACCAAACCACCTGGACATATTATCTGCTTCCATACTGAGACAGCACTGTTCTTCACGACATTGGTCATATTTTAGAAGAGCCCTGATGCCATCATAAACATTGCTGTTCTTGAGCCATCAAGGGATCTCATCCTGGGAAGGTGTCATATTCCAAATCTTCTCCAGTCCAACTCTGGTTCTCCAGTCTCTCCTCTGATCAGTTCATGACAACTCTGGTGCATTCTTGCGCACTCTGTACTTCTATTCCTCTGGACTTCTATCTTTAGTATAGTTTCATTCTTATGCTGTTCTCCATTCTTGATTTGTAATGACTCTGTATACCAGTGCTCACTTAGCAGCACTGCTCTGGCTATGTTTCTCCTGTCTCCATTCCACTTACCAATCTCTTAGTAAACTCTGTTACTAATCCGTCTCTGTCCTCCATATATAAACCCATAGTTCATCTTCTTTGTACTTTAGTCAAATATCAAATTGAATTGAGTTACAACTCCTCATTGATCCTCTGACTCAACTTTGAATCTCTCTCTGATCCTCTTTTTTTGGATCACCCTCCAGTACTTAGACTCCTTCACGGATCTTTGTACAACTCCAACCTCCACAAATTCAGGACATGTGGATTGAGTAAGGGTGCAGCACATAAGCTGAAGCCAAGTCCCATCCAACTGCATCGTTCTGGAGTTCGTTCTGGAGCATTGGACCAGTCTCTAACAGTATATTTGACTCTCTACTTGCTCAAATCTGCTCTCCGCTCTCCATGACTTCCCATACTCATTTGAGTACCCTCCCTGCTATATCACCTTGCTTCATCCCTCTGTTCTTTGACCATATGGCTAAGGATTGCTCGAAGTCCAGTTCCAAGGCTTTGAAAGCCCATGCAGTTTCTACTGCAACTCCAGAAACTAAACCAGAGGTCTCCTTGGAGACAAAAAAATGGTCTGTGACCTCCATGACTCCACATAGGAAGGAGGTTGTGTTGAACCTAACTGTGCACTCAAGGAGATCCATCTCAACATGTCCACTCTCTTAGATCCGAAATTGCTTATGCCCTCCATCTCAATCACTTCACATGACATTCCTGCTTTCGCTCATAGATTCCAGATCCATTCTTGTAGATATAACATTTGTCAAACAACACAGTCTTTCCACCTACTCTGTCCCTTTGTTGCAACTCCATCTTTTTGATGGAACCACGAACTCCATTATCAGTCAAGCTATTGACCTATCTATCCATTTTCAAACTGGTGACATCACTCTGACAACATTTTATGTCACTCCACTGGATGGCTTCTGTTCCCTTGTTCTAGGACATAACTGGCTCATCCACTACAATCTGTTGATTGACTGGGTTTTGAACAGTATCTCATTCCGTACACCTGAACAGTCCTTGCCAGCACCCTGAGCTCAACTCTGCAGCCTCCAGACTTACCTCCTCCGGCTGACCCACCATCCAATCCACTGCATTTCTCTGATTGAAAGGCACCTCCCATCATGATCATCAATGCACCCACTTTCACGCTTGCATGTCATCTTGAAGGCTCCATTCAATTTAGTATGCAAATCTGTCCCCAAGGGAGTGATCTTCGTGCCTCCTCCATTACTCCAGAAAAGGCCAATCTCTCCGGAGTACCTCCAGACTACCACAACTTCACTGATGTGTTTAGCAAAAGCAAGGCCTCTGTCCTTACTCCCCATCGCAAACATGATCTGAAGATTGACCTGGAGGAAGGTGCTTCACCTCCCATTGGTACTACCGACTTCCTTTCCCCATCCAAGCTTGAATTCCTCCGTGCATTCCTCAATGAGCACCTAGCAATGGGTTTCATCCATCCCTCATCCTCCGCTCACACCACTCCAGTTCACTTTGTCTGCAAAAAGGACAGTTCCACATTGATTTCTGAGGACTCAATAAGATCACAAAGAAAGATCACTACCCACTTTCCTGTATTACCAACCTCCTAGACACTCTGAGCCAAGCAAAGATTTATACCAAGATTGATCTCCAGCATGCGTACCACTTAGTCCACATAGCTGACGGAGATGAATGGAAGACATCTTTCCAGACTCACTATAGCTCCTACGAGTGGCTTGTCATGCCATTCGGCCTAACCAATGCCCCTGCAGCATTCCAGTGATTTGTCAACACAATCTTCACTGATCCTTTAGATGTTTGTGTGATTATATACCTCAATGACATACTTACCTATGTACTTCAAGGATATGGCCTCCCACAAGGAGCATGTTTGAGAAGTACTCCGTTGACTCCACAAACACAGATTTTATGCTAAACCCAAGAAGTGTGAGTTCCACACGGACTCCATTGAATACCTAGGTTATTGTCTTTTGCCCTCCGGTCTCACCATGTCTTCGGACAAAGTCAAAATGATCCAAGACTGGCCAGAACCCCAGAAAGTAAAGGACATTCAGTCCTTCCTCAACTTTGCCAAATTTTACCAGTGTTTCATTTACAACTACTTTGATATTGTCATTCCTTTAACTTGTCTTACCTGCAAAGATACTCTGTGGAATTTCTCTAACAACTGTCACTCCGCTTTCCAGATCCTCAAAGATGCCTTCACTTCCGCTCCAATTCTTACTCACTGGTCTCCGGACACCCGTTGATCGTCAAAATGGATGCATCAGACTATGCCATCACTGGCATCCTTTCCCTCTGATGTCTGGACGAGGAAGTCCACCCTGTCACAAGCCTCTTCAGTCAATTACACTGAGATACAACCAGCCAAGGTTGCAAATAGGCCACAATACATGGTGAGCTGATGGTGGGCCAAGCTATAGTGAACATCCAAAGAGAATGGATGGGCTGAGAAATATTGTAGCATGGGATAGTAAATGTACCAATGTAGTGAAATATGAAATATATAAGAAAATACATACAGATGGGCTAATTGGGCAAATGCTGAATGTCATGGATGGGCTGACTATGCAGGACACCGAGAGTTATTGATGGGCCCAATATATTGATCACCAATACCATGAATGGGCCGACTGAACATATTACCAAGGTTGACTGATGGGTCAAATAATGACTGAGGCTATGGATGGGCCGACACAGAATGGTACCAAGAGTTACCTATCAGCCCACCAAACTGATCACCAATGCCATGAATAGGCCAACTCAGCATGACATCAAGATCTACTGATGAACCCAGGTCTACATTTACCGAGATCATTTAGGTGATAATGACTGATGTGAATGAAATACCAGTAAGAAAATGAGATCACTGGCCATATTAGATCAGTATATTTCCATTAGTTGCCAGAGAATTGGTATATTGAAGGTAATACATGTAGTACATAAGACTAACTAGAAGTATACATACCTAGGTGAATCTGGCGATAATGGCCTATGTGAACTAAATACCACTGGGATAATGGCATCACCGGCCATATTGGGTTGGTATGTTGCCTATGGTGGCCGGAGAATTGGTATATTGAGTGTCATACATGTGGTAGATACCATTAGCTAATAGTATACATACCGAGGTGAATCTAGTGATAATGGTCGATGTGAACTAAATGCCACCAAGGTAATGGCATCACCGGCCATATTGGGTCAGTATATTGCCTATGGTGGCCGGAGAATTGGTATATTGAATGTATTACATGTGATAGATACTATTAGCTAGTATGATACATACCTAAGTGAATCTAGCGATGATGGTCGATGTGAACCAAATACTGCTGAGATAATGGCATCACCGCCATATTGTGTTGGTATATTTCCTATGGTGGCTGGAGAATTGGTATATTGAGTGTACTACATGTGGTAGATACAGTTAGCTAGTAGTATATATATCTAGGTGAATCCTGCGATAATGGCCAATGTGAAATAAATACCACTGGGAAAATGGCATCACCGGCCATATTTGGTTGGTATATTGCCTATGGTGGCCAGAGAATCAGTCTATTGAGTGTACTACATGTGGTAGATACAGTTGGCTAGTAGTATACGTACTACTAGCTAAATGTATCTAGGAAAAGTATTATAGTGAATTTATTAATTTACCGGTCACCCTAGGCAGCATACTGACCTAATAGAGCTGGTGATGTTATTTCCATGATATTATATTCACACTGGCCATTATCAGCATATTCACCTAGCTATGTCTAGTTAGCATTATATACTATAAGTATTACCTTGAATTTACAAATTCACCAGTCACTACAGGCAATACTCCGACCAAATATGGCCAGTGATGTCATTTTCTTAGCAGTATTTAGTTCACATTAACCATTATTGCCAGATTCACCTCAGTATGTATACTACTAGCTAACTGTATCTACCACATGAAGTACACTCAATATACTAATTCTCCAGCCACCATAGGCAACATACCAACACAATATGGCAGGTGATGCCATTTCCTCAGTAGTATTGAGTTCACATCAGCCATTATTGCCTGATTCACTTAAGTATGTATACTACTAGCCAACTGTAACTACCACATGTAGTACATTCAATATACCAATTCTCCGGCCACCATAGACAATATACTGACCCAATATGGCCAGTGATGCCATTACCCCAGCAGTATTTAGTTCACATAGGCCATTATTGCCAGATTCACCTAGGTATGTATGTATAACACTAGCTTACAGTATTTACCACATGTAGTACACTCAATATACCAATTCTCTGGCACCCATAGGCAATATACCAACCAAATATGGCTGGTGATGCCATTTCCCCAGTGGTATTTAGTTCACATCAGCCATTATTGCTAGATCAGCTACAGTGACTCCAAAAACTGTTCCAATAATTAACACTGATGCAATGCATGCAGCACACTGCAGCCACCTGTGGGAATTTCACTTAGCCTTAGGGGGACATATTAGAGTACACACTCTCGGCTATCCTCCAGTACTTGGATCACGTGATTTGGCCCAGAAGCGGTGGAGATATGGCCATTGTAAACTGATAACTACATTGGAACAGTTTTTGGACTCTTATCATGAATAATCGAATCTTAACAAAATACATGGATAATTGCTGTTGTTTGGTAATACAAACACAGGTACATATGTAAACAGAATGTATGAGTCTTAAAATGTCCCCACACTTCTTGATTCTCAACCACTATCATCATGCGATCTCTTTCTGCCATCGAACAAAACACTATCATTTCTCAGCTTGATGCTGGTCATTCCATCTGTTCCATTGCCTTTGATATTGGTATTGGCATTGCTACCATATCCAGGCTTTGTTCTAAGGAGCGTTCTGGCCTTCAGAAATCTGTTGGTGGCCATCCATCAAAGCTTTCCTCTACCAATATTCAGCATGCCATTCGTCTTATTGGCAGCAACAAAGCCCAAAATGCTGTCCAAGTGACCAAAGCACTCTCCACTATCACCAACCAGACCCTCCATCCTAATATAGTTCACCTTCA
This sequence comes from Aureoboletus auriporus, assembly GCA_038089615.1. Classification (NCBI taxonomy): domain Eukaryota; kingdom Fungi; phylum Basidiomycota; class Agaricomycetes; order Boletales; family Boletaceae; genus Aureoboletus; species Aureoboletus auriporus. Next base: position 8,205 of record JBBPLF010000423.1, read on the forward strand.
CTTGAAAAAGGCTGGTATGAAAGCTGTACTCAAGTCCAAATGCCCTCTACTCTCTGCCAAACATTGCAAGGCCTGGTAAAATTTCACATATGCTCACAAGGACTGGACTCTGGAAGACTGGAAGTAGGTTGTATGGTCAGATGGGCGGAAATGGGTGTGGAAAAAGGTAGGGAAGGAATTTAGTGATAGATTGGTTGAGGGAACTTTCAAATTTGAAGGAGGTTGCTTGATGATGTGGGGCTGTATAACTTGGGATGGGGTTGGCTATGCCACCAAGATTGATGGCAAGATGGATGGTGACCTTTATCTTTCAATTTTGAAGGATGAACTCCAGGAATTGCTAGAGTTTTATGGTCTTCACCCTGCTGATATCATCTTTCAGCAAGACAATGATCCTAAATACACTTGCAAAAAAATCAAGAGATGATTGGAAGAGCAGGATTTTAGGACCATGGTGTGGCCTGCACAGTCTCCTGACTTTAATCCCATAGAACATATCTGGCTTCATCTCAAAAGAAAGCTTGCAGAGTATGAGGAGCCTCCTAATGGGATGAAGGAGTTATGAAGAAGAACTCAGGAGGAATGGAACAAGATACCAGCTGAAGTGTGTCAGGGATTGATTGAGAGCATGCCTAGGAGGGTTGAAGCAGTGCTTAAAGCCAAAGGAGGATAAACCAAGTACTGATAGATACCAAATACCTTAATTTTTACCAAAGTCCAAAAACTATTCCAATGTAGTTACCACTTTACAATGGCCATATCTCTGCCATTTCTGGGCCACATCACATGATCCAGGTACTGGGAGATAGCCGAGAGTGTGTACTCCAATATATCCCCCTAAGATTAAGCAACATTCTCACAGGTGGTTCCAATGTGCTGCATGCACTGCATCAATGTTAGTTATTGGAACGGTTTTTGGAGTCACTGTAGGTATGTATAATACTAGCTAACAGTATCTATGACATGTAGTACATTCAATATACCAATCCTCCGGCCACCATAGGCAATATACCGACCCAATATGACCAGTGATGCCATTATCCCAGCAATATTTAATTCACATCAGCCATTATTGCCAGATTCACCTAGGTATGTATAACACTAGCTTACAGTATCTACCAAATGTAATATGCTCAATATACCAATTCTCCAGCCACCATAGGCAACATACCAACACAATATGGCCGGTGATGCCATTTCCTCGGCAGTATTTAGTTCACATCGGCCATTATCACTAGATTCACCTCGGTATGTATACTATCAGCTAATGGTATCTACCACATGTACGACACTCAATATACCAATTCTCTGGACACCATAGGCAACATACCAACCCAATATAACCGGTGATGCCATTACCCCAGCAGTATTTAGCTCACATCAGTCATTATCACCAGATTCACCCAGATATGTATACTACTAGCCAACTGTATCTACCACATGTAGTACACTCAATATACTGATTCTCCAGCCACCATAGGCAATATACCGACCCAATATGGCCGGTGACATTATTTCCTCAGCAGTATTTAGCTCACATCAGCCATTATTACCAATTCCACCTAGATATGTATACTTCTAGTTAGTCTTATGTACTACATGTATTACCTTCAATATACCAATTCTCTGGCAACTAATGGCAATATACTGATCTAATATGGCCAGTGATCTCATTTTCTTACCGGTATTTCATTCACATCAGTCATTATCACCTTAATGACCTCAGTAAATGTGGACCTGGGTTCATCAGTAGATCTTGATGTCATGCTGAGTCGGCCTATTCATGGCATTGGTGATCAGTTTGGTGGGCTGATAGGTAACTCTTGGTACCATTCTGTGTCAGCCCATCCATAGCCTCAGTCATTATTTGACCCATCAGTCAACCTCAGTAATATATTCAGTCGGCCCATTCATGGTATTGGTGATCAATATATTGGGCCCATCAATAACTCTCAGTGTCCTGCATAGTCAGCCCATCCATGGCATTGGTCAACCTTGGTACTATGTCACTCAGCCCATCCATGCCAATTGTATTGGTCATCATTCAGCCCATCAATATATCTTGATCTTATGTCAGGTCAGCCCATTCATGGTATTGGTGATCAGTATATTGGGCCCATCAATAACTCTTGGTGTCCTGCACAGTCAGCCCATCCATGCCAATTGCATTGGTTATCATTCGGCCCATCAGTATATCTTGGTCTTATGCTAGATCAGCCCATTCATGGTATCGGTGATTAGTTTACTGGGCCCATCAATAACTCTCAGTGTTCTGCATAGTCAGCCCATCCATGGCATTCAGCATCTGCCCAATTACCCCATCTGTATGTATTTTCTTAACATTTACTATCCCATGCTACAATATTTCTCAGCCCATCCATCCTCTTTGGATGTTCACTATAGCTCGGCTCACCATTGGCTCACCATGTATTGTGGCCTATTTGCAATCTTGGCTGGTTGTAGTTCTCGGTGCACCTTGACTGCAGTATGTTTATGAGCCCTGGCTAGCACCATGATGTTTGCACCTAATGGCTGCATCGTCTGTGAACTAGTCAGACTGGTTCTTCACTGCACAGAAACACTGCATGTGGATAAACCTTGTAACCATGGCACTGTGTCCCACTGCACTTTTGCGCAGGGCACTGGTATGGGGAGACTATGTTGGTCCAAAACGCTGATATGTTTGCGTTAACAGATCTATACAATGTCTTCCTCTGCTTCCTCTACATCAATCCCCATCTTCAATGGAGCCAACTGGACTTAATGGTGGCCCATCATGATGGCATATATCCAAGCTACTGGATACACCTGGGTAGTTGACTTTGATAAGCCCAAGGTCACTGCCGAGACAAGCAAGGATGGCCATGACTTTTACATCCAATGGATCAAGGCAAACAATACCATCGTTGGGTCCATCAAACTCCACCTGTCTGAGTCTCTCAGGCAGAAGTACAATCAAGAGTTGAATGCCATGGCCCTTCTCAAGACTCTCAAGGACACCTATGACATTCCCGGGATCTCTTGCACTTTTGCACTCTTCAAGGAGCTCCTTGACACCAAGGTTGCCACCTCCTCCCATCCAGCACCATCTTTAAACAAGGTGGTTATATTGTTCTCTCGACTCAACCAGGCCAGATATTCTTTCCCCGCCAACATCCAGGCCATGCTCTTGCTGGCCAAGCTTTCCCCATCCATGGACGACGCAGTAGCACAGATGATTGCACAAGCCAAGGACCTTGGGGGAAAACCAAAAACCCTCTCCATCAAGGAAATTCAGCAGGCTGCAGTCATCTTGTGGAACCAGCACCATATGCTGCATGGCCCTGGCACCAGCGCCCCCAAGGCTGCTCAGGCCAACAAGATCAGTGCTGTTAAGTACAAAGGGGCTGATCCCAACTTCAAGCAACAGCAAGCACCTGAAAGCGACACCTGAAAGAAGAAGGGAAAGTGTGGCAAATGTGGCAGCAAGAACCAACATGAGAAGCAAGGTTCTTCTAACAAGCAAACCCATGCCCACATTACCTCCTTTACATACACAATTGGTCCTGAGCTGTTCCCTGATCTGTGTGCCCTTGCTCACTGTCCTGCTTTTATGTTTCAAGGACATCAAGGTCCAGTGTTCCACACTGGAATATAGGAGGCTTTCGATCTCGCCCATCAGCTAGAGATCCAACCGTCTGTCAAAATGATCTGGTCCTTTGACAGTGGGCTACAATCACACAGGCCATCTTTCCTGGCAAGCACTGCTGTTGCCTCTACCTCCTCCTCCACACCATCCTTGTCCACTGCCGCCACCTCTTCACTCACCTCAAGGCTTGAGCCAATTCCCAAGTCAGATTCTGACTCTCCTCCTTCCACCAAGTGCTCTAAGCGCTCTCACTGCAAGGACATCATGGGGCCTCCTACATCCTCCTGGGATGAGGAGGACCTCATTGATATATATGGCTCTGAGAATGGAGGTGAGGATCCCAATTTTCCATGCATATGGTCAGTCCCCTCTTCTCCATCCACACCTGATTCACTAACAACAGCTTCTGTGCTTACAGCTAGTAGTCTAGTTAATATGTGTGGTAGTGTAAAAACTTGCAATGAAATTCATTGTAACTGTTCTAAATGCACGGAAATCATGGATAAGATGAGAACCCATTGGATCCTGGACTCAGGTGCTTCAATGCACTTCACTCCACTGCATGATGCCTTCACAACTTATCATAAGTTCAAGAAGGATGAGCACATACTGGTGCAAACCACTGCATCTCTCATTTGGGTAGAAGGAAAGGGAACCATTTCCCTTTGATGGTTTGATGCCAATTGTTGTGCCCAAGAACTGGTGCTGCATGATGTCAGACACATCCCCAACTTTGGTGTCAATCTCATTTCACTTGGGCACCTGCTACAAGTAGGAGCTAAGGTACATGGTGAGAAAGACACAATCACTATGACATATGGTGATGGCACAATGCTTGCACTCTTTGTTACCAGTCAACTAGGCCAGAATATGTACACTTTGAAAGCCTCTCCTGTTACAATCGACACTGACGTCACCCAGACAATTCATTTTTCACCTTTTCCTCACTTTGACACTCTGGATAGACATTCCTACCTTAATCCTGACTGGAATCACATGGAACTTTCATGGAACCACATGGAACCACATTTGACACTTGTCATTCCCTTTTTTTATCTCTGTTCCATCTCAGAACCCCCCAGACTATTTCCCTCGCTTCGGCAGATGCCTACTCCCATGCATTGCCTCACACCCAGACCACCACACTGCCTTATACAGCATGCATTTCCTGACACAGCCCACATAGCCCACCACTGCCCTGTGCAGCATGCATTGCCTTATGCAGCCCATATTGCCTATCACTGCCTTATGCAGCCTCCTAGCCTATGATAAGTAGTCTTACCTCTTGACTGGCATTTCCCCAGCCAGTTCTATGCCCTTGGATATACTTTCTCCTCTAGTACTATCCTATGCAATGTCTGGTCTTCCAAAGTCCTTGTGTGTGACTAAAGCTCTGAGGTTTCCATCACACAAATGTCAGAGCCACGTATAAGTGCTCTAGCCAGGCGCATGGATGGTACACCCTACATCCTTAGCGTTAGCCTTGTAGACATAGACTCATTCGGATGATATCCATTGCCGAATCAATGAATCTAACATCTCCTATCCTTGTGTTAGAATGGCGGAAACAGATGTAACTCCGGTGAAGTCTGGAGTAAAGTCTCAGCAAGACTTGGTTTCAGCATATGTGCTGCACCCTTACTGAACCCAGGGGTCCTGAATTTATTCAGAGGTTGGGGGTCAGAGGTCGGAGGTCACAAGAACTGCCAGGGTTCAAGTGCAACGAATGCGGAAGACAGAGGTGGGAATTGGACAGAGACTGGAGGGTCAGAGCGAGGAAGGGAAGGTAGTTTGATTTGATATTCAACTGGAGTTACAACTATGGTACAGAGGAACTTATATACGGAGAGCAAAGGTGTTTCAGGGTGACCGATGGGGATAGAGATGTAAGTAGGGTATCTGATGGGGACAGAGGTAAGTAGTGACCAACGGAGATGAAGATGTAAGTAGTAATAGATGGTGTTATAGTTTTCCATTACAACCCATCTTTTCCCTATGTCTATGGACTCATTATCTCTCCTCGTGTCTTTACAAGACACTTATCTTCTTCTTCCAATTAATTCTCCTGGTTCCAAACCAAAATCCATTGGAACCACATCCACACCTTTTCACCTTCGACCGGGACCACAGGGGACCCTTCAGAACCATGTTTACACTTCGTTCCTTTGTCTAAACTTTTTGTCTTCAACCGGAACCACAGGGAACTCTTTGGAACCCTTCAGGACCACAACTCCTTATGTAATGGACTATCTTCTCCTCGGCATTGCTCTACTTATGCAATGCCTTGTGTTCCCTTATCCACCATCACATAGCCATGATGCTGTGGACCCAGCCTTACGCAGTACACAGTAGGCACAGCTCCTAACTGTGCACACCAGTCCACGCAGCACATAGTCAGTATAAATAGTCGCACACTTCTGCCTGTATTTCCCAGCTAGTTCTACGCAATCCAACATTGTTACTTAGCACATCCATGAACCCCAAGTGTGCACATTGGGTAGTGAGATCTCTTATCACTTTGCTTCACCCACAACAAGTCTTCGAACTACTTCGAGTGTTCGCTGTGCTATATTCCGACACCCAGCGTTAACAAAAGAACTAGCTCTTCAATCCTATCTCTGTCACCCAACAGAAAGATATGCCCACCATTTCCGGACAAGGATCATGATGAGGACAGGCCATACATCCCCCTTCTGAATCCTCAGATGATACTCAAACACTGTCCACACTCTTCACTCTTCCAGCACCAATCACTGAAGACTGGAGGATCCAAGATGCCCCACCTACCTACTCTAGACAACCGCCATCCCCACCACCTGAAGACCCAAACCCTGATATAGAAATGTCAGACCACGGAAACAAAGATGTTGAACTTAAAGCCGGACTCCCAGCAAACTTCCGAAGGATGTGATACATTGGAAAATGGCTATGACTGCCTACATCAATATGAACCAAAAGTTCTACAACGAAAATGCCAAGGTTCTAACTACCCTTGCCAAGATGAGCAAGGGTCAAGGAACTGCCTTCTCTAAATCAATCTATGTCCAACTCGCCAACAACATGTTGAAGGACCTCACCTTCCACAAACTCATGGAACTATTCAAGAAGATGTTCTTCCCCTTCAACTACAAAAACCAAGCAAGAAATCAGTTGGATAAGCTAACACAGCAAGGAAAGGGTGATACTGGATACACCAACTATATCACTGCCTTCCAGGCCGCGGAGGCCATAGCGGGAATTGACGATGAAACAACCAAGATAAACTACCTTATGAAAGGTCTGGATCTGGACATCTCCACAAAGATCCTCTCCATCAACCCTCTACCTGACAAACTCTTGGAATGGATCAAACTTTCCAGAGTATTCCATGTTCAAATCAAAAGGATAGAGGACATATGAAAAGGATGGAGGATAGACTTCCAAAACAAAGGAAGATCTACCAGAGGCCCCAATGCCATGGACATTGACACCATTCATGTCAACTTCACCAGACTCTCTCCGGTAAAAAAGGCTGAACACATGAAGAACAACAAGTGTTTTAGATGCCACTGGGTTGGATGCCATGCCAGGAACTATGCCCAAGACCAACACCCCAAAGGACAAGGAAAGAACAACAATGGGACCCCTCCTCACCCGCAAAAGAACTCTGCCAAAAACAAACATGTCCGAAAGACTAAGTTCGAAGAGTACCAGGACACCCTTAAAGAAAGGGGTGTCATTGAGGAGGAACTTGTACGCACACTCGACATCCTCTATAACATCGACAAACTGGAAAACATTGCCACAACCTGGGTTGAAGAAGAAGAAATCCCAAAGAAGGATTTTTAGGCAGGAGGAAAGGGTCGACGCTCTCCCATCCTGAAGTAATAGCACCAGTATTCTTGTCTGATCTAAACAGTGAATCTATGCAAATTCCCATCTTGCTGTTTGAACAAGAAAACGACCAAATTGTCGACACATTTGCCCTCATCGACTGTGGAGCAAGGGGAGACTTCATAGATCGCAATCTAGTGAAGAAGAAAGGATATAAACAAATCTGACTGGACAAACCCAAAAGAGCACAGAACGCAGACGAATCCCCAAACACTAGAGGGATAATTCGCCACAAGGTCATCCTCACCATTCATATTGGAGAAGTAAATGAGAAAAGAGACTTCCTCATCATCAACTGTGGAAAAGAAAACCTCATTCTCGGAATAATGTGGCTCCGAGAAACCAACCCCATGATAAACTGGACAACAGGAGAAGTAACACTCCCAGACAAACCAAGGACACCCTGACACGACTCCCCAAAAGCGGTCTGTCAAAGGTATCTCGTCCAATATTTGGAATTAGACCCCAACGAAAGGATAGCCAAGTTATGGAAGAAGAGGATTGACAAGCAGATAGAAACCATCATAGGAAAGACCACACTCGCCACCAAACTTGCGGTCCTTGACCCTCACAAGGAAGAACCACTTTCCCTGGAATACAAGGAATTTGCGGATGTCTTCGCCAAATGAGAAGGAGAAGAACTACCCCCCTCTTGCCCATTTGACCATGCCATCGATCTTGACCAAAACTTCATACCTAAGGTAGCGAAAGTATATCCACTAAACCCAAAGGAAAAGGAAGCTTGCAAGGACTTCATTGATGAACATCTGAAATCCGTCCTGTCCAAATTCCCACAAGCATCTCCATTCTTCTTTGTATCTAAGAAAGATGGATCCGTACGATCCTGTCAGGACTACCGATACCTAAACTCCCATACTACCAAAAACACCTACCCACTCCCGCTCATCTTGGACCTCATCAACCAACTCAAAGGATCATCCATCTTCATCAAAATGGATATCCGATGGGGATATAACAACATTCTCATCAAACCACAGGACAGATGGAAGGCAGCATTCATAACCCCTAAGGGACTTTTTGAACCAACCATGATGTTTTTTGGCATGTGCAATTCCCCAGCAACATTCCAGGCCTTGATGAACCATACCTTTGCCGACCTTATCACGGAAGGATGGCTAATCATCTATATGGATGACATCCTTATCCACTCCAACGAACTGGTCATCCATCAGGAAAGAACTTGATGAGTACTTCAACGGCTCAGAGAGCACCGTCTATCACTAAAATTGAAAAAGTGCTTTTTCAACAAAGAAGAAGTAGAATACCTTGTAATGATCATTCGGGCAGACCAAATCCAGATGGATCCGGTAAAACTAAAGGCCATACACAAATGGCAACTATTATGATCTGGATTGGTGCCTGGACAATTCATTTTCTCTTCACTTTTTACCATACCTTCACCCTCATCGTGGAGGAAGAATGTTACACCTCACTTGCGGAGGAAGAATGTAGATGCCTAGGACAAGGGTCTACCTCCACAGTCATTCATTTGCGATCACTTATCTTCTTCAATAGTTCTTTTCACCTTCTCAACTCACTTGTTGAGTCACGCTCACTATATTTGTTGAGTCACACTCTACCTTTCCTTACTTAACGGACCTTTCCCTCCTCCTCATCATTCAACAATGACCCACACCCCTTACGCACCTAGACCACCTACACTGCCTTATGCAGCACGCACAGCTCACATTGCCTCGCGCAGCACATATCACCCCACGCAACACGCATCACCTTGTGCAGCACGCATTGCCTCATGCAGCATACATAGCTTATGCATTGCCTTATGCAGCACAGACTGCAGTTACTGCCTTATGCAGCCTCCCAGCCTAGTATAAGTAGTCTACCCTCTTCACTGGCATTTCCCCAGCCAGTTCTACGCACTTGGATGTACTTCTCTCCTCTAGTACTTTCCTATGCAATATCTGGTCTCCCAAAGTACTTGTGTGTGACAATGCTTTGAGGTTCTCATCATACCAACGTCTGGAGCCATGTATCAAGTGCTCTCAGTTCTCAAGAAGCGCTAGAGAGAGTGGTTATATCCTCAACGTTATTTGTTCACAAGATTCGCTTGCATGATCTCACGACGGCAAATCAATGAATCTAACAGCAACCCCCTCGATCAGTAAAGGCAGTCCAATCATTCCTTGGATTCTGTAATTTCTACAGGAAGTTCATCCCAAACTTTTCCACTAAAGCGGGACCCCTACACAACCTAACGAAGAAAGGGGTCAAATGGGATTGGACCAAGGACTGCGACACCACCTTCCTAACCATCAAGCACATGTTTACCCAACAACCAGTTTTTCAAATGCCCGATGTAACTAAACCCTTCACAGTTATGACAGACGCCTCCCTGACAGCTATAGGGGCAGTCATTATGCAAACAGACAACAATGGGGACCTCCACCCTTGTGCATACCTGTCAAAAACCCTTTCTCCTACCAAACAAAACTACAACATCTACAACCAGAACTACTTGGAGTCATCCATGTGTTGGAGGAATGGAAACATTATCTACAAAGGACAGGACTCCCAGTAACAATCATTACCGACCACAAGAACCTCGCATATTTTAAGGAACCACAGAAATTATCCAGGAGACAGGCATGATGGATGCTATTCCTCCAGGATTTCGACCTTTTGTTCTCCCCTGTACCAGGAACCCAAATGGGACCTGCTGATGCTCTATCCCAACAAGATATCATTGACACTTCCCAAGACAACCAGGAAGTCACCCTTTTACCTGAAGATGTCTTTGTCTGTATTCTTGACTTCACCCTTGTTGAGAAAATTGCGCAATCTACCCCATCCGACCCTCTCATCGTCACCGCCCTCAAAGCCCTACAGGATGGGACTCCCATCACTAGATCTCAACCACAAGACTGGGAATATAACGAGGGGATGCTCTACTACAAACACAGTCTCTACATTCTGGAACCAGCATGACAAGGACTCATTTGCCTTACACATGAAAGTGACCATGGTGGATATGGTGGAATCTTTCGCACTACTAACCTGATACAACGGGATTATTGGTGGCCAGGAATGACCACTTTCATCCGCAAATACGTCCATAAATGCGCAACCTGCCAAGCCAACAAGGTTAACACACACCCCACTACCCCAGCCTTGACACCACTTCCATCCTCCTGCACCCACTCTTTCCAACAGGTCTCTGTCGACCTCATCACCAACCTATCACCGTCTAACGCCTATGATTCTGTTATGGTCGTGGTCGACCATGGCCTTGCAAAGGGGCTAATTCTCATCCCCTGCCATAAAACCATCGACGCAGCAGGAGTCGCCCAACTCTTCTTCACAAACGTATTTCAACATTACGGACTACATGACCATTGCATCTCCGACAGAGGCCCACAATTCACATCCACCTTTGCTTAAGAGCTTTCCAGACTCCTAAAATGTGATCTAAAACTCTTGTCTGCATATCACCTTCAGACCAATGGAGAAATTGAACGGGTAAACCAGGAACTTGAAACCTACCTATGAATATTCTGCGATGGACACCCAGAACAATGGGCAGAATTACTTCCCATGGCAGAATTCTCCCACAACTCCACTGTCCACTCCTCCACCCTAAAATCCCCTTTTTCCCTCATCTTAGGATACGAACTGCACTTTTATCCTCCAATCGGAAAGATATTTCTCCCCACCCTATAAACACAACTATCCAAACTAGAGGAAGCCCGACAGGAAGCCCTTGCTGCACATGAGAAAACCCAACAGATCATGAGGGAACAAACATCATCAAAGTTCTGTCCCTGGGAAGTCGGAGACAAAGTATGGCTGGAGGGAAGAAACCTTTGACTGTGGTACCAATCAAGGAAACTATCCCCCAAAAGAGAGGGACCATTTGAAATCACACAGGTCATTTCCCCTGTATCGTATCGCCTTAAACTGCCACCAACCTGGAAAATACACAATGTATTCCATGCCTCCCTCCTATCCCCTTATCGAGAAACTGTGGAGCACAGCCCCAACTTCTTGAAACCACCGCCCAAGTTGATCGGTGGAGAATATGAAATAGACACCATCCTCTCACACTGCGGAACACGAGGATGAAGGCAGTACCTTGTATCCTGGAAAGGATACTCTGCAGCTGAGAACACCTGGGAACCAGAGGGAAACCTCAAACATGCACAAACCTTCCTAAATGAATATAAGTCCTCCTGTCCCAAAGACTTCCCTCAGTAAATACTCTGCAAGAGAAACTTCAAATTCCAACCCGGTCTACCCTTCTATCACTTCTTCTTCCTCTACCGTAATGATCTTCCCCCATCTCACCCCCTTGAACACCAATACTTCTGTAACAAGAAATACAACAACTGCCCTTGGCACTATGAATCATGACCCAACAAACCACCCCCATACAAAACTGCATCATGGCTAGAGGGACTTATGAGTCTCTCATGGCGCAAAGCAATCGACTCGAACTACCTTACCCCTATTACATTGCCTCCAATCGTCCCCCCCCTCATTTACAAAGAATCCTCTTCGCCTCCATCTTGACTACCCCAGCTCTCTCCCTGCACATGGAACTAGACCTGCGCTGCAACTACAACAGAAAAACCAAAGATTTGTGCACCCTATTCCGAACTTACCAAGTCATCCACCTTGCCACCCATCAACTTGTTCTCCATGACTCCCCAGAACAATTCGTGGCCACTATGCAAACTGGAGTAGATGAGGCCCACTCCCTCATCCTTGACCTCCTCTATGAGGAAGGATTTGGACACCTGGTGGACCACATCAACGAGTACCTGCTCCAACCCATTAGAGCCATTCTTCGACATCATGAGCATCCACAAGTATAGGACTTACATAGAAGACACCCCATGTGCCATACCATTTGACCCCCACCTCGACACGCCAGTGTCCATAGAAAGGACCCCCTCTCCTATCCTCCAGGTCCCACCTTCATGTTCCCCAGAACGGACCTACTTTCCTGCACCGCTGTTCATCCCTGAGTCTCCCAAAATCGACTCCCATGCCTTCACTTCCTCCAGCTTTTCAGAGGACTCTCTGCTGGCCACCCATTCGCTTACCCCTGCCCCTGAGGACATGCAACGAGGAGCTGTCGCTCACCATGAGAGCCTGCTACCTCCAAGGCTCCCCCAAGCAACCCTAAACACCCTTGAAAATACTCTCCACCCCATACTCCACTCGTTTCATGGAAATAGATCAGTATCCCTGGACGGAGTGGGAACTTCACACAACCCCATCAATGTCGACACCTCCATCATCCCAGCACGACCCCCAAAGAAATGCCTTCACTGTCATCAATGTGGAAAATTGAATCACGTCAGGATCTATTGTGGAAAGTACATCTGCCCCTGGTGCCACAAACGCGCCCCAGGATACATCCAGGCCAAATGTCTCCAATGACAATGTGGAGAGTGCAACGAATACAGACACATTCATGCCCATTGCCTGGTTTACAACAGGCTTGACCTTGATGATGGCTTTCTCAATGAGGACCTTGATTTCACCAATTATGAGGTCAACGAGGGAGATATCAACAGGCCAGATCACTGAGCAGGTGCTTTAGTGCTATGAAGGGGGTAATGTTACAGTTTTCCCTTATGACCCGTCTTTTCCCTATATCTATGGACTCATTATCTCTCCTCATGTCTTTACAAGACACTTATCTTCTTCTCCCAGTTAATTCTCCTGGTTCTGAACCAGAATCCATCAGAACCATGTCCACACCTCTTCACCTTCGACCAGGACCACAGGAGATCCTTCGGAGCCCTTCGGAACCATGTTTACACTTCGTTCCTTTGTCTAAACTTTTTGTCTTCAACCGGAACCATAGGGAACTCTTCAGAACCCTTTGGGACCACAACTCCTTATGTAACGGACTACCTTCTCCTCGACATTGCTCTACTTATGCAATGCCTTGTGTTCCCTTATCCACCATCACATAGCCATGATGCTGCAGACCCAGCCTTATGCAGTACGTAGTAGGCACAGCTCCTAACTGTGCACACCAGTCCGCACAGCACATAGTCAGTATAAATAGTCACACACTTCTGCCTATATTCCCCAGCTAGTTCTACACAATCCAGCATTGTTACTTAGCACATCCACGAGCCCCAAGTGTGCGCATTGGGTAGTGAAACCTCTTATCACTTTGCTTCACCCACAACAAGTCTTCGATGTTACGATCCTGGTTGACGCCTGGACCATTCATTTTCTTCACCATACTTTTCCCCTTCATTACGGAGGAAGAATGTAGACACCTAGGGAAGAAGTCTATCCTTCACACTCATTTACCTTGCTTTTCCCTCTGGTTCCGAACCAAGACCCATCGGAACCATGTTACACCTTACCTCGCTATTCCACTCCACACGGAACCACACCGGAACCATATGGAACCATGTTCCCCCTTTCACCGTCAACTGGAACCACTATGGAACCACACGGAACCACGTTTGACACTTGTCACATACTTTCGTTAACCTTGTTTCACCTTGGAACCACAAAGGACCTTTCCCTCCTCGTCATCACGCTTCTTATGATGACTCATTTACCTTACTCATTTCCTATATAGCCTATTACTGTGCACATTGCCTTGCACAGCACGCAGCATGCATTGCCTTATGCAGCGCACAGCATGCATTACCTTATACAGCACACAGTACACATTGCTTTACACAGCCCCTTACTATGGCTACTGCCTTCCACAGCCTCCCAGTCTAGTATAAGTAGTCTACCCCCTTCACTGGCATTCCTCAGCCAGTTTTACACACTTGGATGTACTTCTCTCCTCTAGTACTTTCCTATGCAATCTCTGGTCTCCCAAAGTACTTGTGTGTGACAATGCTTTGAGGTTCTCATCACACCAACATCTGGAGCCACGTATCAAAGTGCTCTCAGTTTTCAAGAAGCACTAGAGAGAGCGGTTATATCCTCAGTGTTATTTGTTCTCAAGATTCGTTTGTATGACCTCACGGCAACAAATCAACAAATCTAACAATGTTGGCCCTTACTTTTTTCCCTCCTTGGTTGCTTCTAGGAAGCCCACTAGTTATGCATTGTCACAGTTAATTGGACCCAGGACCTTATGGCAAAGTGCCCGTCATATTGTCTCTCTCCAGTCTAACCTGTCCAGATCTCCTATCTCCTTTGGGCAATCCTTTCTGTTGTGTCCATGTGTGCTGCATCTAAAGCATTCCCCAGAGCATATTGTGGCTGTCCTTGTCTTGAGAGGAACAAGGGTGAGCTTCATAATGCGCACATTGGTTTTGTATGTGGTCTCCCATTGTGCCAACTGGGCACTGTATATGGTACATCCTGTGTTGTCATTCATATGATGTGTGTTGCGGTTTTCCCTTATTCCCTGTCTTTTCCCTATGTCTATGGACTCATCGTTTCTTCTTGTGTCTTTGCAAGACACTTATCTTCTTCCCCCAGTTAACTCTTCTGGTTCCGAACCGGAATCTACCGGAACCACACTTCACCTTCGACCGGAACCACAGGGATTCTTTCAGAACCCTTCAGAACCACGTTATATTTCATTTCACTGTCTAACCCTTTTACCTTTAGCCAGGACCACAGGGATTTCTTCGGAAACCCTCAAAACCACATTTCCTTACATAACGGACTAACTCCTCTTTGTCATCACTCTCCTTATGTGATGACTCATGTCCCCCTTACTCATCCTTACCAAGCCACACTACTGTGCATACCGCCCCCCACAGTGCGCAGCATCATAGCCTCTACTGTGTACACAGGAATCTGTAGTATCATACATCATATAAGTAGCTACCTAACTTTGCCTGTATTCCCCAGCTAGTTCTACGCAATCCAGTGTTGTTACTTAGCACATCCACGAGCCCCAAGTGTGCGCATTGGGTAGTGAGACTCCTATTCTCTTTGCTTCGCCCACAACAAGTCTTCCATATGAGCGAGTTTCCCAATGTGATCCTAGCATTTGTAGCCAGCCAAAATGTTGTATTTGCCTGTATGACATGACTCCAGACATCTATTCTGCCCACTTTGGCTGTGGTTGTGATATCTGCATTGGCCAACTTCAGCTTCATCAGCTCCTCTTGATACTCCGCTGTGATTTTGACTGCATGTGCTAGAGGTGGCCATCTTTTGTTGAATTCTGCTGTGAATTCATGCCATGTCTTGACTACCTTGCAGTCTAGTGTATTGTGCCACTCTTCCACCCTGGATGCACTAATGAGGTAGTCGTTGAAAGCTTCAATTTCTCCTTGTCTGTCATGGCCTGTGGGGATGACCTTAACACTAGTTGGACACTCTTGAAGAACCCCTGTGGGTTCTCTGTCATGTCATCTCTGCTGAACAGTTTGATTGTCCATTCTATGCATTCTATAATGTGTGTGTGGTGCTGGGCTAGGTGGGAGTGGTATTGAAGCCAGTGGTGTGTTCAGCAGCCCTCCTAGACTGAAGTAGTCTGAGTCGGTGAAGTTGCTCACTGGTGTGGATGGATCCGATGGTGGTGATTGTCTAATTGATCCTAGATCTGGCAAATGTATGTGAGGAAACAGCATGGCTGGTCTCTCTTCTTCGTCATCTGACTGTGGTAGTGGCTCCTGGTAGCTCTCTGGAGTGTCAATAGGTGATGACTCCACTGTTGTTGTGATGGACAACAATTCCTTAGCCACTAATTGAAAGCGGCTTTGCTGTCACATTGAACCGGTTTCTTGAGCTTGGAAGGCAGTTTGCCCATTAGCATTGGGTATGTTGGGTGATGTGGTGTACTTAGCTCTGGATGGTGGCCAGTTGGACATGTGTTCCAGCTGGGGCGGTGCATAAATCCATGGGTTGCTTGCCATACTCCCTGGATATGTTGTGTCTTGGGTATTGTCTATACATGGGTCAAATTGCACTCTCGTCACCACAATGGAGAGAACACTGGTGGCTGATGCTTGAGGATATACTGCTGATATGGATATAATGATGATGATGATGCAACACAACTCTAGGTACAACGTTCAATCTGTCCCAAGCCTGCTGACTAATGGACTGGACTGCCCCACTCTGCTCACTCTCCTGCCTATGGTACTTGGGGCCCCCTAATCCATTGTGTGGCATATTCATCCACCAAAGCTGAATACATTGCACTATCAGACTGTAGCAAGCAAGTCATTTGGATTCACACCATTATGGAAGAGTTGGGATATTCAATGTCCCCTATCCCGATCTGTGGTGACAACCAGGGTTCCATATTCATGGCTGAAAACCCAGTCACTGAAAGCTGCTCCAAGCATATCAATTTTTGATGACATGGCATCCGCAACTATGTCAAGAAAGGCCTCATTGAGATCTTTTACATCAAGGGTACTAAAAACCCTGCCGATATGTTTACCAGGAATCTTGGTTTGGATGCATTCACTCATTGCTGAAAACAATTAGGCCTTGAGTTCTACAACAAACCACAGTCATAGTAATGTATTTGCTTATGTGCTCAGAGTAGCTGCTTAACAAGGGGGAGTGTTGAATAAGTATCTATTACTGTTCAACAATATACTTATAATTACCATAGCATAGTGTAGTATCTGGAACTATGGAACCCAGAACCTTGGAACCCAGAAGTATGGAACTGGAAGTGCTAATAAATATATATATGTATATCATGTGACTTCAGCACTATAGTATAAATTACAATCTCAGTAGCAGAGTCACAATAGAACAATTTGTCCAGTTACCACACCATGCTGTCAACATCAATGTTTACTTGAACCGGTGAGCTAGTACTTCCTCCCTCAGGTCTATTCTACTCCTGTAGTACATAGCCACTTCAACATGTTTCATGTCCATCAAGCATTTCAACCAAGTCCCATGGTAGTTGTTGTCAGGAGGAAACATCCAGGTACTCATCACAGCCATCATCCATTTTTTGCTAGTACTCTGTGGATACAGTGACAAGCAAGGAATATCACACAAAGCCGGTCCGTCATGGCGACAATCATTACAATTTTAGCTACCACATCAAAACTGTTGCGAAGCACCCATGGTGATCCGACTGCTTGAGTATAAAAGGACGACCAGTGTGCCCTCCAACGCGAAGAGCTTTTCGACTTGTGTTCAGATATCATTTGGCACATCCAGTCTTTGATCGCCCCTATAGTTGCAGCCACACATCCAGCAAAGATTATAGTTCTTCATCTAGGTCCTGATAGGTATGGCATACTCTGTTATTAATATGCAACATAACCATTTTGTACGGTTGCCAATACAGCGAAATGGTCCAGGGTCAAGTCGTCATACATAACGACATAGCAAGCGATGTCAGAATGACGGTTGTCCAATGGGGCGTGGTGCCCAGGGATAGGAGGAACTATATTCTAATAAAATCTGGATTACCAGGGGCATGGGTATTGAAGTACGTTTCGAGATTCTTTTACCGCGTGTAAGATTACCTGAAAATGATAGCGAAGGGACATACACAGCGTGGATCCATATTCTCCATGAAAAGTTCGACAGAGTGCTTCGTGTTGCTACTGGGCAGGAGTACGATGTAAGCCAAGCAATTTAAAGTAGTGGTGTCAATGATCGGCACTACCAATTTTAAGTAAGTACCTTGCATTCAAGCATCTTATTCATAGTCACCGTGTCCGAGTCAGACTTTTCCAAACCTACATGCAAAACAATTGGTCATCCACGTTGCAGTGTTTTAGTGTCGGCTTTCGTGAAATTCAACGCAATTGTGTAGTTAGACTAAAGCGGTGTATGTGTCTAGACCAAAACCTGCGCAAAAGCCCTTCCTTCCCCCGGTGGCAACAAACTAGGATGAACCACCACCCAGCCAGCCAATTAGGATCTTGCAGCTCGGACGAACTTGAACCCGTAGGGAAGTGGCCCCCTTCAAGGATACTCCTGAATCCTGATTACATTGCCAATTTGAGTGGTCGAATAGCGCGTCTAGTTCTTGCCCCGATTCTGGCTCCATCACGACGGCCTGATCATGCGGGAACCATGTTGTCATCCATGCATATCTCATCCAAGAATACGACCGACGAGTGTACGCGTCAACTCCAGGCAAAAGTTGCACAAACGTACGCCTCGAAAACGACTCGTCGGTCCGTCGCTGCGCGCAATGCACCATTGTCGGACGTTCTCGGCGAGCGGACCGTACGAGCCTCACTCACCCATCAACCCGGTTCCGATGACTCAGTCGAGGATACGCGTCTGCCAGTTCGGTCAAAGGGCAATAGATGTGTGGTAGGAAGGTGTGGACAAGAATCGGGACATGAGAAGAGTTCGAAGAGAGATTACATTACCTGATTCTGTGGACCGGTGGATGCGTACGGTCCAGTTGATAGGCTTCAGTGCCGATGAGATGGGTGTCTGACGGGAGGGACCATTTTTTTGAGAGACCGACGACAACGCAACCTACCATCGTACTGAGAGGATCCAACGACCGGGTCCCCACCAAGGCACATCTCGGTATTAGGCCACAACCGTACCGGTCAATGAAGACCTCGCTGGGTCAAAAGTAAACACCACTGGCAATAAAACT
>JBBPLF010000424.1:0-13813 GCA_038089615.1 Aureoboletus auriporus
CCAAAACCCGTGTAGGATGGACCACCAAGGAAAATTCGCTGTAATAGTATCTAAAAACAAGTATGTAGATGAAAAATAAGGAGAAACGAGGGGCTTACCAACAATGGTTTTCATATTCGGGTTGTCCTGCAGCTCTTCATAGGTCCGACCTGCTCCTGTCCGACCCAGAAGTTTGTTTGACTCGTTATACAAAGTTTTCAACCTGCAAATCATGATAGATCAGTTGTATAAAACAATAAAATGCTTACTCCTTGAGACGGCGATTGACTTTCGGGACGAAGAGTTCTGGATTCGTCTGACTGAGCTGGCAAACCTCCTCATTCGGATCATTGGCAAAGATGGCATGGATGGCCTGGAGGATGTAATACAATTTTGATGTACTAGATACTTCCTTTTTCCGGCCAGCAGTCTTCGCGTCTTGTGTTGAATCCGAAAAGATCTTCATCCGTGCAGCCTCGTTTTCTTGACACCAGTCCAGCAGCTTAGACGTACGAAAAGAGAGGTCGTGATCCCAACGGATCAGGGGGGCTTTGAGTTTGTCGGATGATTTGCCGGCACTGGGAGCGCTGACAGCAGAGTGCGTAGTCGGATTCTTTGCTGCCTTGGGCATCGTCGAGCATCCAAGGGCGGGGCTATGGGCTACAACACAGCCTCTACAGTTTAGTCGGCACTTGAACCTTACCGAGTCACATGTGATCACATGTTTTTTTTCACACTACTAGTAGGGTAACTAGTTCCATGACGTGAAGCTGCGTGAGACACCCTATTGTTCTATGATATGAAATGCCAGTGGCTTACGGTCTACAGATTAATCTACAATCTATACAGATCCGATCTGTCTGATTTTGTCATGTTACATATAGTACCGGAACGACCTCGATGTCATACAGGCGGGCCCCACGAGTGCGCAACGAATTCAAAGTAGCATTACTTGGCGCATCATGAACGAGCAAAAGAAGGGTTACAAGAAACTTCCACGGTTCGACACGTGCCCTGCCAGCCTCCAAAATGCCACTTCAGCTGTCGGCGAGTTCTCTCCACAAATGACCTGCGCGCTATAGTATATTCACGGCCAATTTAAACTGGGAGACCACTGCAATGGCGGGGACACGAGGGGGATCTTCATATCAGGAACAGACGCGCTGCTCATTGGCTCCGAGTCTGCCCGTAGCAGGTTCATCGCATTTTTGTTCAGTTGCATCCGAGGCGACTAGACCTGATTCAGAGGCGTTATGCTTCATGCTACGTTGACATAGGGCACCCGGTATACACATCGTCGATTGCGTCGTCCTTTCATTATATCACATCGACTCACCTCTACCCAGTCTAAGTGGTTCCTCCGACTTCGCCAGTGTGCACCTTGTGGTTACAACGCGTCAGCGCCACATCGTCTGATAATTTGGTAGGCTTCCCTGTCATTCGGTGGCGAGCACTATACTTTCTAGAGTAGGTGCTATATGAAAAATTCAGACAGAAATGGTATATATTGACGCACCTGTCAATGGCCAAGCGAGGCGCAGTGGGAAGCGAGTAAGCAATTCTAGCTCCCGAACAATTTAGGCCTCCGATACTATAACAACCAGCCGGGTCTAGTCTTGTTCTTCAGGGAGTTTGCATTCTCCCTGCCAAGTTCCCTCGAACTCGTCGCTCTACATGTATCCCGGGCTCAGGTATTACCTTTCTTCCGTGTTTGCCCCTCGTCGCCTTGTTGATGAGCATGCATTCAGCGTGATCTCCATCTATACCCCTTTAATCTGTCTTTTACCGATACCGATCTCAATGATAACGGTTCCCGGTCCCAAAGACAAAATGATCACTACCACTGCCATCACTGCCACAGCCCCGGCTACGGGTCCTAAGACAATTAAAATCCGTTTGCCTGGGGTTAAACGCAGTTTCCGCCGGCGCTCTTCCAAACTCGCTGGCAAGTTCACCATGATTCCCGGTTGAGTATTCTGAACCTCTTCGGAGGTCGGTATCCTTCTTTGGAATGTTGTTTGAATTCCATTGATGGAGGTGTGCTATCAGGTTTAGTCCTCTCGTCGGCAGTCCAGGTGCGTATTTACCGTATGTCTAGCTTGAGCAGACGATCGTTGACATTCAAATTGTCATCGTTTTGTGGTACATGCAGATCCTACCCATGACGTGTATTTCAGTAACGACCTCAGTATTGCAGAATGACTGTACTTTCCTCACGTGTAATACCTCCTTTGATGATATGATGAATGTAATTTGCCCAGTGTACTTTTGTACTACGGAGGAAACAAGCGCTTCCTTCGTCTACCGGCCGATCCACTCGGCGTTATTTTTCTTTTGTTGCGAACGAGCTGAAACCATCAATGTGACATATGTACCGCACCACGATGCATCCACGTGGTTGCAATGTCACGTTGATCTTGCTGTCCATACCAGTCGATGATCGTCAGAGCTTAATTACGAAACATACCATCAGCGATGCCGCATCACCTTGCTCGCAGACCGCCTTCATGTGGTCATGAACATAGGACTATCGATTCAAAGAGTAGTTTCATTCCTGTAACCATAGATGTCGTTATGGCCACTGTATAGACTACA
The DNA here is from genome assembly GCA_038089615.1 of Aureoboletus auriporus. Taxonomy (NCBI): domain Eukaryota; kingdom Fungi; phylum Basidiomycota; class Agaricomycetes; order Boletales; family Boletaceae; genus Aureoboletus; species Aureoboletus auriporus. The sequence goes on from JBBPLF010000424.1 coordinate 2,575, forward strand.
AAAAGAGGATGATGTTAACGATCATTTGTTCGCGACAGAATGACAAGAAATCGGTAATGGGTATTTCTGGCAACAATGTTGTATCATCGCGGCGACCCGTGGTAGTACAAGTTCATCGATGGAGGTTACATAATGTCTTCAAGGACATTTACTTACGGTCAAGAAGTTGAGGGTGGTCAGGTCATCCAGCGTGAGGTCAAACTGGGTCGGGCCACCAGGATTGATACGGACAAAGACACGGATGTAGTATCAGGCTCCACCATCTCTAGGGCCAACACTAGCGGCGATCACAGCACGCCTAAGCATCAGTTGCACGAGCCTCTGAGATTAACTGATCAGGTTTGGCCTCACTTTTGGAGCGCCCATGCATTTTAAAGCCAACTCGGAGGTTTGCCAAGGACACCCTTGCCCCCATTCTCGATGGCAGTCGGAGTTGCAAACTCAAGCCAACTTCAAGCTAGAGCTCCAAGTGCCGGCCTGAGAGTGCGTCTAAGCGTCACCTACCGTGTATCATAGAAGCAGAAACAAAAGAAACACACGGCGAGAGCACTGGATGTGCATGCCAGTCAACATGGCGGAAAAGGAAAATTAAAGCAATATAATACCTGAGCTTGGCGAACATGCCCAGCGATGGGTGCGAGATGGAAAGAAGGGGGAATAAAGGCCACTGGAATTTATGCGGGTGCTTGTTCCGAATGCGTACAAATTCAAGCTGCCTTCTTGGCCTCCTGAAATTTATAGATCCTTTTATTAGTTGCCGTCAATTGGCCAGCGTCAAGTCTCCATTCGGTCTGAAGGGTCAGATATTGAAAGGTGTTAGCTGACATGTAGTTTCAGAGATCTTACAGCCGGAAACTTGAGTTGAAAGTGGTTAGCCGGAATATATAGTAGAAAGAGGCCGCTGAAGGACTGTACTAGCGACACCGTGACATGTGAAAGGACTGCCCATCCTCTAGGGGTATTACGGACACATTGTCGCTGCCAGTAAAGGTATGTTGCAAATGGAGCCCTGAATATACCTGTAAACACCTGAGCCCCCAAAATAGTCGTTTTTGTACGATTGGGTCCAAATCAGGCCTAGCCATTGACAACGATTTTTTTGGACATGCATATCAGAGAATTTAAAAGCATCTGATCGGATGCTATGTTCTGGGCGTATCGTGTCGAGAACGCTTTGAATAGTCTAGTTCCCTGCAATCGAGCTGGACGGTGAACGCGATCGAGGAACAGTTCCTCTCGCGATTCTGGAACATACCATAGAGCATGCATATTGGGTAACTCGGTACGGGCATGGGCGGGAGTGTTTCGGTGTGCCAGTGTAATGATCGTACACTTTTGAAAGGCAGTCACTGAGAAAAAGAAGTTGTGTTGAGTTCAAATACTACCAAACAACGAACAAGAGTCAAACCAATATTTGGTGCAGAAAATTCATCCGACTCTCATGATGAGCGCCTCTTTCGCCTCCTCGGGCATATCTCCATGTAGACTTCGCGCCGACCAAGTTCCGGTGCACAGCTTGCAGTGCGAAACGAGACACCGTTCCCAGTCTAGTTGCCAAACAACGATCCCTAAAGGATTCCTTTGTGAACATTTTGTCAAGAAACAACCGTCGCGTGCATGTTCGAATGTGGAGGAACAAGCACAATTTACCCGAACCTGAGCGATAGGTGCGTTCACGTGTGGGTCCCGCGTTAGGTCCGATCCTGGGACCTGGACCTCGGGCTGTGAGTACAGAGGTTACGATATATTCCATTATGCCTCATCGCTGGCCCAATCACAGCGCGATGCGGGGGGAACATGACCCGGATGCTTAGAGCAGTACGTAGGTTTATGTCCATCATTGACTTATCAAGAGCGGGCGCGGCGCCGGCGTTGGGGGAACAACTGCCCGTAGTGGGCATAGTACACAAATTACATTTTAACCCGGCTGAATCGGATCGACCTCCTTATCATGTAGCGTCAGGTGAGTGGCCGCCCGTGTGGGGCTTGGATTGTTCTAGCTCCGCATGGGTATACACGTTGCCGAGGAAGTCCTTCTGACGTCATCGTTGTCAAGTCGCCTCTGCTATTTGCAATCCGTCTGCGCCTTGGCCCCCGATTAGCCGCCGTCTGAGCGTTCTTACGCGCGACGCCTCCCGAACTGTGTGCTCGTTACTTCCACAACTTGAAAAAAAATGGTACCAGCCAGTACGTCGACACCAGCTTCGCCGTTATTTTAACTGAGTTACCTATCTTCGTGCAATCAAGGTTGCGGACTCTTCGTCTTACTAACTACTTAAGGATATATTAACGCCGTGTGAAACGCGCAAGGGCGCGAGCAAGGAACCTTCATTTAGGAGAGTTCCGAGAGACACTACTTATAAAAACCTGTGGTGTCCGATATTGAAACCCTTCCAGAGAACTTGCACCTTCGGGTCTCCGCCTGCCAAACCTTCTCGCATTCGAGTTGTTCTACTCAAGATGCCGATCTTTGCTGGACTCAGGTACTGCGTTCCCGATCACTTTCATGTTGAACTTCTTCCACGTTGACTGCCTAACCCGTTGGTGCTCAGTGCTCTCTCCCTTTGTACTCCTATGGTCTGCGCTTTAACGGTGATGCCACCATCCTTAAGCTCCTATGCCCCAATGCATAGGATCACCGCCACTCCCCATGTCACCAAACCCAAGCCGCTTACTGCTAAAGCATCCAAACCAGTGGATGTCCGTGGAGTCAAAGAAGGCAAACATGATGATGACATCTCTGCACCCCGACGCCATTTCAACAAAATCTCTGCGAAGCTGAATATAAATCGCTTTAGAAAATCATAGATCTGTCTAACGGTGCTTATCTTTTCTTGCCATGTCATTTGAATCTCATTGATGGACGTGTATTATCAAGGTCGTGTTTGCCACATGTTTGCCACGAGCAAACGATTGTTGTTGATGCTGCCGTTGCAGATGCTATTTCTTCTGTGTACAAGTTCATGTTGTGGAGCGATTGTATTTTTTTTCCTTTTTTCTTGCATGCGATGCCCCTTGTCTCTTTTAATGACCTGTTACGATTTCCCCGTTGGGTGTCGGTGAAGATTGCTCCCGTTTCATTACTACTTGACATTTTCTTGATACCCAGTAGCTCATTGTGGTCAGATTCAAGAGATTTGACCCAATGTCCGTGCTTCTGAGGGAAATGAACGGGTACAACACGGCGCCCAGTAGATTGGTAAACATTGAGTGGGCCGAGGTGACCGAGCGGAACCAAGACGGACACCGCCAATATGTTCCCTGATGATGAAATCTTTATATATAACTATTCTATAGTAACCTGCATGACGTAAGAATTGTGACCCAAAAAACGTTTAATCGACAAGCAAGGACGTAATCACTATAATCACACCAATACCAAACACGATCGCCGCGATGTCGTCCATGAATACACTTGCCATGCGAAAGTACCGCAAGCCATTCATGATGAATGATGGCAAAGGTGGTGGGAGGTGCGGAAGAGCGAGGGAGAGCAACGCAGGGGGCTGTACTTCGTTCTGTAATTATTCGCAATCAATACACGTTCCTCGTCCACAGGAACGACGTACATGTCCGGTGAATATACGCAACGAATGCAGCATCACTTGCAGCGTCATAAACACCCAAAAGAAGGGCTACAAGACGTTCAGTCTCAATATTTGCTCAAGACTGAGCTCACTCACTGCGATCTGGACACCCCACGCACCGTCCAACGTGCCGCGAGTGGCCAACTTGGGCCAGCGTCTCCAAAATGACACATCGACTGCCCCAGCAGTCTTCTCCACAAACACCTGTGGCTCCTTCCACAGCACGAACACAGCCAACAAGGACCACATGCACACGAGGTGCAACAAGGGTAGCCATTTCTGCAAACGAGTTGCTTGTTTGGGTGGTACAGGTGATGCGGGGGCTTTGCCTGCAGCACCCCCAGCAGCCTGGGCAGCGGCCAGTTGTGTCATGATGTGCGCAAACGGATCGGGTGGTGGCGGCGGCGTCGACGACGACATTGTTGGCTGCGGTGGTGCGTTGAGAGCACCACCCATGAGTGCCTGCATAAACTGCTGCTGCTGTTCGGTAGACCAGACGGATGGGTCTGGCGAGGGTGACGGTCTCGGTGTGTCCTTTGGTGGGGGTGGTGGCGGGGGCATGCTGGACTCTTCCCCGACGAACGCAGCGCTCCCTCGGGCGGGTACAAAGGCTGGTGCATCCTCGCCCCGCGCCGACGTCGTCAATTTTGCGAGACGGTCGCCACCACGACCGAGGATGGCTTTCCTGCGTGCTTCAGCGCGGGATGCTGGCGAAGACATGACGTGTAATGTAAAAACGTGGCGTGCGTGCTACTTCAAGTGTTGCCGTGGAACTCCCAGGCTCATTCGACCTCGCCACGATGTACAAGTCCGACAAGGCCACGACAGAACGCAACGCAAAGACCCTCCGCGAGCTCGTCAAGCAGCCCGATAACAAACTTTGTGCAGACTGTAAACGCAACGGTGTGCTATTTTCTATTACCTTTTTTTGGTCTCATGGTGCATCAGATCCTCGGTGGGCATCATGGAATCTGTGAGTCGACCGTCGCATCTTGTGCGCACCAGCTCACCTTCGCAGTGGCGTCTATCTCTGCATACGCTGCTCAGGCATCCACCGTGGCATGGGCACACACATTAGCCGTGTCAAATCCATCGATCTCGACGTCTGGACCCCCGAACAGATGGAGGTATGCACAGCACGCCACCCTCTCCTCCGCATCCCGCTCACACCCTTTCCAGTCCATCCAGAATTGGGGCAACCGTCGTGCCAACATTTACTGGGAGGCACACCTCAAAGCCGGTCATGTCCCGCCAGACCAGTGAGTCCCCCTGCGCCCTACTCGGACCCACCTCTTACCCGGCGACAGTAAAATGGAGTCGTTTATCCGCTCAAAATACGAATCGCGGCGGTGGGCCATGGACGGTCCGCCTCCTTTGGATCCATCTGTTCTGGATGGTACACAATCAGAATCGGCGTCCAACGGGGATGCAACACTCATGGAAGCTTCCTCCGCCTCGACGCCGACCCTTACTCGCCCCGCATACGCTCCCACTGCCGCTCTCTCCGCACCCCGCCCCGCCTCACCCTCTATCCACTCCCCAGCCACTCTTCGCCAAAACACGGCCCAATCCCGACAACTCCTCTCTGCCGCCGTCGCTGGTCGCGTTCAGGCAGCTACACCCCCGCCCCAGTCCCAGTCCCAACAACTACAACCACAGCAGCAGCAGCAGAAACCCGAAGACGACTTTTTTTCCCTCGACTTTCATGCACCTCCCAGCTCGAAACCGGCTCCACCACTCCCCGCAAAGGACGTCAAACAAGACATTCTCTCACTCTTTTCGGCGTCTGCGCCATCCGCTGCGCCCGTACAACCATCCAATACCTTTGGTCAATTTGCGTCGACGCAGTCCTCTTGGGACGGCCTCGGTAACGCATCACAACCACCAGCACAACAGCCGACGAGTATGATGGGTACGACTGGGACCGGCCTCTGGGGTGTTTCTTCCGGGTGGAATCCTACTCCGACACCAGCTTCTGCCAATATTTGGGGTGCGCCCGCCAGCACGACGAGCGGTGCAAACACGTTGAACGCGTTGAATACGACGGATATCTGGGGTGGGGGCGGGGGGAGTGCGACGCTTGCAACGCAGCCCGCCGCGGCGTCGAAAAAGGATGATGTGTTTGGAGACTTGTGGGGCGATTTCAAGTAGTGTCCTGATCTCATTGGATTTTCTTTCTTTCTTCTCCTACAACGTATGGTAGAGTCGTTGTATTTAATACATTAGGCGCGACGATATCCTCACACCCCCTTGCTTTCATATATCCCCAAATCCTGACATCGCGTCAATCGAAATCTTAACCAAAACCCTCGCACGCACCTTTTCGATCAAGCTCCGTGCGATCGGGTGAAACGCCGCTTTATGTCCCTCATAGGTTCCGACCGCCAACTTCCGATTGACGCCAGCCACCGCCCTCATTACCGCTCTACAAAACTTCATCCGGCCCTTGACGATCCCCGTGCCATCCTCCCCGACGACCCACTTTGCTGCGTCGGGCGCGTACACCTCCGCGGCGCCGTCCGACGCACGCAGGGCTACTTGGTAGAACCGGTACCGCAGCTCGGCATTGGAGGTGTGTGCGAGGTGATATACCGTCCCGAGGTGATCGATGTACGCGTGCGGGAGCGGTGGGATCAATTCTGACTGGAGGCGTTCGAGAAACACGACTAGCTTGCGGGGGTCAGCCAGGGTAAGGACATACGACGAGGGATGAGACGCACTTATTTGATTGGTGTCCATGTTGGCCACGTCCCCGGGTGTGAAATCCGAATCGGATACGGGCGTCGAGCGGGCCTTGTCCCAGCGTGTCGCGAGGGCGTACGATGCGTGGGCGAGCGTCATGTCGTACTCGACCGGAACGGGGAGCGTCACGCCCTCGCCATAAATCCATTCCTGATGTTTCTTCAGGACGCGTCGCCACGAAAATTAAGAACAAGACGACGAACATCCCACAGAACTGTATCGAGTGCTTTGCTTGCCGCCTCGTCCCCTTTGAAATAGACAATCAAATTGTCTTTCCACTGGTCCGTCGTGATACTCTTGCCCATGAACGTCTGCACGTAATGTTTCACATACGGCAAGAATACATCCAACCCACCCAATACCCTTTCTGTCATTCTCTTCAATCGCGCCCAACCTACCACATGACATACAAGGACGACGCACCGAGATGCAACAGGAAATTCGCCCCCTTTTCGTACGGCACGTTGCTATATGCTTCATCCGGATCTTCCCCCTTTTCGAAATCGATCTGTAAGCGTTGGTATTTCGGTTTGTCGGCGAATCGCGCCAGATCGTCGTCCAGCCCTTTGCGACCGATCAAGAAAGAAAACCCGCGGTGCGCGGGCGAGTGGAGGCGTTCTTGGAGCAGACGTTCAATGTAAGTCGTCCAGCCTTCGTTGAGCCAAAAGTGGTTTGAATAGGCTTGTCTACGGCGGCGTGAGTATGGGACGAGCTCAGAGTGAGAGCGGGACAAACGTGATACCGTTGCCAAACCACGAATGTGTGAGTTCGTGGACGACGACATCGACAAGGCTCCTGTCGCCAGTAAGGAGCGCTGTAGGTAAGTACGCCATATCAGTCAAACGTCTACGCGTGAACACTTTGGCGTACTCGGTGTGACAAACGTCAGGCATGCGTTTTCCTGTTCGCGCGTGAGCAGGGACAGGTTAGAAGGAAAGGTACTCACCATGCCTCCATACGGAAACGCGGGGGGCAACACCAACAAATCATACACCCCAAATGTATACGCGCTCGTTACCTCTTCCTCTTCCGCCAAGAACCTAGTGAATCGAGTCATGCGTATGTTACACGACACATGTTGGGCTTACCTGGGCACATCCCGATGAAATTCATCCCACGCCGCTTCCACGAGCTCCGGTTCTGTCCACACGCCGCTCGTCCACGTCTTTCCCTTGGGAACCTCGAACGGCCGGTAGACTACGTTTCCAGAGGCGATAGCGAGGAGGTAGGATGGGATCGGGGTGGGCTGCGGAGCGTCATCATAGGATAGTATAAGATAGTTACCACACGCACCTGATCGTACTCATACGTGACAAGCACCTTGTTTTCGAGGGCCTCACGGCTCGGAAAGCGGTCTAGAAGAGGGGCGGTGCGGATCGCGGACATGAGTACGGGCAACACGGATGTAACGCGCGCCTTGTATTTCTAAATCGTATTTCAGCGATCGCCCGCGGAATAGAGAGGGAAAACGTACGATCTTTACCGAAGGTGTATCTATGCGATGCTTCAGTGCAAATCATGCGAGATACGGACGGACAGACGCACCTTGGATGGGCACGACCGCGCGGGCATAGATGGGTTGACACTGGCTAAACAAGTACGGGTACACCTTGCCCTGTGTCTGTCTACACGACGTTCAGCCCCGCCGAGAAACGCCGAGAAAAAGACGTACTGGGGATCCAACCACTGCAAGGCCTTGCTCTCCCTCGTCTTGTACGTTACTCTGACGTTCACACCCTCGTCGACGACGATACGACCCAATGCGACGCTCAACGCAGATCCCATGACCGGGTGCGCGTCTCCAATCGAATACTAGGGGAGATGGATCACATCCGAGAGGCACCGAATCGACAACGTACCTCGACACGCTCCCAAATCGCATCCCCGATCCTCACCTCGACCTTGCTCACATCCAAATCGGCCGTGTCGAATCTACGCCCATCAGAAGAGATAAAGCCAACTCGCGATGAACGACCACCTACACGACGCTGTCCACGCCCTCCTGCGCGATCACTCTCAACCGATGGATCACCGATCCAGAGATCGTCTGCGTAGCAAAGTCGACGTGCCAGTCGAGCTCGAGGTCTGTCGTCGCGATCGCATCATAGTTGGACTGTGTCGTAGGATCAGACATGGTGGTTGTGCGATTGGGTTATGTCGCCGTCCTATGCTGTCTCGATCCCACCGTATCCGAATATTTGCCGTTCCGACTCCCCGGTGCTTACTCACCCATTTCAGCGCAAATAAAATCGGCACGCGATTCGGAGGCCACGGCTCTCAGTAGGTTACCACACGGAAACAAATACCCGGCTCAGTCACGACCACAATACCGAATGCCAACTGGCAAGACAGACTTCCAGTCATATCCGTAGTAGTAGGTATACGTTTTCACTCGCAAACTAACCTCCACATGGATTTCGACGGTCGTTGCCACGGTCGTTTTCTGGCCGCCCTTTTTTTTTCTGTTGCTATCCAGTTGATGGTACATCTCGGACTCACGACACCACCCAACGGTGAAAGTTTCCGGTCAATGACGCTAGGCTCCGTATTTATCGACTTCTCATGGGATTGTTTAGTAAGCCCTTGACCGTTCTGAGATTCGCGTACGACGGCACATTCACGATGCCCTCCAGGAACAGTCTGCGTGGGATGCTCGATCACAGGTACATTCTTCAGGCTTGCTGTATAGTATTTATCAGACCCTCAAGGTCTGACGTAGCCTGGGCCATCACGCAAACGATGACCACACAGGCGATCGTATTTTGGTCAGATTGCTCATCGGACCGATATCATGGTGGTGTACGCTTTGTTGGTTCGCCATTTCATGATTCCTACCTCATCTCCCAGGACTTGCGACGCTCGGTATGTGCCCCAACTCCTCTTTTACTCACCAAACCAGCCCCCAAATCAGCACATAATGAGAGACACAGACATGGCTCTGTTGCGTGATTGTGAGCCCGTCGTGAGGGCGGGAACACTAAGCGGCGCGGTCGGACAGATCAGAAGAGGATGAGCGTATATTTTGGAGAGCGAGAAAGAACGGGAGAAAAAGAGATACCGTACATGTCTGGTTTCTAGGGTATATATACTGTTCGAGGGGCTACGTCATTTGTGTTCCAAGAGAGAAAGGAATGTGGAAAGGGAAAAGGAATATGGTATGAAGCGGGAAAGGAATATTGAAAGGAATATGGGGAAGGGGAAAGGAATATGTGTCGTAAGTCCGAGGGCGGGCTTACAGTGATCCACCTTTGCAAGAACAGGGCATTGCACGCCAAGTCACGGTGACACATACATCGTACATGATCCGACTTGCTGGATCGCAAACTGCCAACTTCCATGAACCAACACAAACTCACGAACAGCGTATATGCATTGCACACTCGGTCGCACGGTATCCAAAAAGGACGTGCATATGTTAGTACATGACAGAATAACAAATCCATGGTGTTCTAGCATAAGAACTGGGGCTGGCAGGCAGGCAAGCTAGGACGGGTTTGGGTGTAAGGGGGGCCGCACAGGTCCTTTATTACCGTTTTCAGGAGGTACACCCATGTCTTCCCTATTCTCGGTTAGTACTCATCGGAAACCAACATCATTCACACGCACGGGAAAGGTGTATTTCCTTCATCTCGAGTAGCATGACCCTCTATCATGTTCGAATCAAGTGCACTACTAGGATTAGAACGTCCGAGTCAACAACAACGGGTATGTTCGTTTACTTGTTTACTCACAGAGGAGGATTGGGAAGAGACAAGACCGGGGAAACGGCAGCCATGATGAAAGCGATGAAGAGCACAGAAGAGGGACGCATCTTGGAGAATGGTTGAGTTGATGAAGAAGAGCATTGGAAGGGTTGGTATTTTATACACCCGAGAAACGCGGGCACGCCTGGTGTCACTGTCCGCTTGTATGTGATATGTCAGCTCTTAGACAAAACGATCAGCACCAGAGCTTTTCTCGATCGTGAACCGCGCGTGTATTGTTGACATTGTCGGTGATGAGATACCAACTACCAAGATCATGGATTCAACAAAACCACAGTGGCGAACCATGCGTGGATGTGACTGTACCATGATTGAACCGTGCCATCTGCATCAGCCCCCATTCAGCCATGGCTTTGTATGTGATGGCTGTACACAAACTGCGTCTGGTTGGAATCCGTTGGATGGCAACATCAATCGCTACTAGTAACCAAAGTTAGCATTCCTCGTGCCATTTTATCGAATTCCACGGCATTTTCTGAGGTCATGGCGTGGATGACCGAGTCATGGAAAAGGTTAGGCTTCGCTTCGTGAACAGAGGACTAGAAACATGAAAATGTCACACGGGCCGCGCGGGTCAGAATTACCCTTTTTTCCTGCGGTCTTGGTCGACATGCACAGGCGCATCCAAGGGCGCGTCGAGGCATCTTGGACTTGGCATCATGGCCATGGGAAGGGGCGACCCCGGCAAGAAGCTGGAAAGCGCACCCACGAGCCCACGCTGGTACGATAGATTCAGACAACACCTTAGTATGTCCGTCCGGGTTTTCGTTTTCTACATCATGTGCTTGTCCTTTTACTAATTGATATAATGGTTAGTTGCATCGTGTGGGTTTGCCAAGTTTCTGCCACGCAGACGCTGTGGTTGTGAATCCGTGGCCTTTGTAGCGTTATCACTGGCAGTATCAAATAAGCCACGCGTGGTTCACCGTCAATGGATGCTCTCGGGCTGATCGTGTTTCAGGAATTGTCGTTGCACCAGGGATGTCTTCATTTCTCGCGTGCATGAATGCCCAACACTCTTCTTCATCAACTCGACCCCTCTCCAAGATACCTTCGTCTTTTATGCTCTTCATTGCTGTCACCCCGGTGATGTCCCCTTCTAGTCCTCCGAGCTCCACGAGTACACAAACGACTGAATATACTGTT
>JBBPLF010000424.1:13909-27200 GCA_038089615.1 Aureoboletus auriporus
ACTCTTCTTCATCAACTCGACCCCTCTCCAAGATACCTTCGTCTTTTATGCTCTTCATTGCTGTCACCCCGGTGATGTCCCCTTCTAGTCCTCCGAGCTCCACGAGTACACAAACGACTGAATATACTGTTATTGTTGATTCGAACATCCTGATCAACCACCATGGTAACGAACTTGATCCGATCGTGGAGGCTCGTGTTAGTCGAGATGAAAGAAGCACACCTTTGCAGTGCGTGCCAATGGTTCCTGATAGATGCTACCCGAGAATAGGCAAAAAAGGAGCGAAAGTACCCCAGTCCAGAGAGTCCAGAGCCCCCCACGTCGATTCCGCAAAACGACGCAAGCGCAAGAGCGACACACCGTCAGAACCTAATCGAGCATCGCACACTTGGCCTCCACACCACATTCATAAAGGATTTGCTGTAGTGGCATAGGTCTACTACATAACAGAATAATGAATCTATTGACACAGCGTGCTTGATCACTCATTAATCCTTTTACTTATCCGAAATCCGCGTGAAATTTCTTCCTCCCTGTAGTACTGGGAGACGTCGTGATGAACGATCCCGAAAGGGACTTAATGTATTACCCTGACTCCGTGACTCTGCCAAGGAGATGCCTCGAACTCAATCACTATCACTGTCCACGTCGAATCTGACCTGCCTCGTAATAGTTGTGTATGAGCCAGGACAGATAAATGACTTGTTTATATCTTTTTGCGCGAGCGGCCTTAGCTATGGATCACCGATCCCGTGATCGTCTGCGTATCAAAGTCAACGCCCTCGAGTTCATCAGTGTGTACAAGATTAAAAACCGATAAGATATTAAACATTGGCAAGAGCCACTTATTAAGAAGGTCCAATACTGTCCAAAGGAAGGGTCGAGTAAGGTAAGGAATGGTACAGAGTGCCCTACATTGGTCATGGGAGTGCACGAAGAAAACAACTTGAATGGATACGCCGAGCGTAGAGTAACGTACAGTCCAAAGATCCCGTTCATGCGCTCCGGGCTCTGAGTGAACGCTACGAGGTGTAAGCCTACGAGCATGTGATCAAAAGAAACACCCACTCTGGGCTCATTGTCTGCTTCGAAGTCTTGCAGTTTCCGCTTCAAACTACGTGGTGGAATCGTAATGCAAAGGCCAGAGTACCCCTGTCACCTGGATCAGCCACCCATTAAAACGACCGCATTTATTCGCCCACCGGGGTATTCGAATCCGTGGCTGTATGCGCCCGTCAGTCGCTGCCAAACCACGGACGAGAGCATACTTACACGAAGACGAGGAGAGTATGATATCTTCCACGCCATAATCGTCCTCTGGTAGCTGTCTGGGCAATAACCTCGGCGCACCGGGAATCGGCCCTTGCGACGGCGGACAATTGACCTTGAGCGGTGGTAGACGGATCATGATGCGCTGCCGTCCGTCCCGACGCCGCCGCCGCTTCCGCATACCGACCTCGGGCAGATTACGCATATGTGCATCTCCCATGGTCTCGGTCTCGGTCTCGACGGGCGCGAAATCCAAGACAGGGGCGGGGTGTTTAGAGACGACCCTGTTCGAGCAAGAGCGCGCTTTGGATATGTCGATGGAGAGCCCGACGCGGAAGGCGCGTCGTTTTGCATGGTAAGTGGGACGGGCGCGACAGCGGAACTGGAGAGCAATTTGGTTGTAGCGAGCGTTGGTGTGGCGGAGTCGACGGACGAGCTGGGCAAAAGCGGCGGTGGAAAAGGCGGAGCGAGCCATTTGGGCGGTGGACATGAAAGAGAGATTGAGAAGAGGGGTGAGAAAAAAACTGGAAGGTCACGCCTGCGTGAAATGTGTGAGATGAAGGGATGTGGGTTCCGGACAAGGAATCAGCGGGCGAACGAAGGGCGAATTTATACGTTGGAGACTGTCTCACACACAAAGCAAGTCGCTTAACGGAGTGATCGACACAACTCGGGTAACTACATAAATGTATCAAGGCGCCCATTCACCGCCCCCTTTGTCTTTCTCTCATCTAGCTTTCGTTTCAGACGTGCTGCAGGCTCGGGTTAGCTATATATAAAGGACCCACATCATGACGTACTCGCCAATCGTCCTCGGGCAACGGCCTCGGCCTCATCCGCGGCGCACATGGCACCGCCTCCAGCTCGAGCGGTGACAGACACGCCAGCGTGACCACGGGCAGCCCTCTCAGCCCCAACACACCCCCTTCGCTCTCGATCAACGAGATCGGAGAGGGCGCCTGGGTCGATGATGCAGAGAGTTCCACGTCGGCGGGCCACTGGGTTTTGGACGTGTCGATACGGAGACCGACTCGGTAGGCGCGTCGTTTGGCGTGGTGCGTTGGTCGGTATGTATGTCGGAACAGGCACGCAATTTGATTGTATCGCGTATTGGTGTGACGGAGTCGGTGGACGAGTTGGGTGAAGAGGGAGATGGAAAAAGAGGGGTAGGAAATGGTAGCCATGATTTTACAGCAAGTACAGAAATTTGGTGCCAGACAGCGAAACAGGACGGTACTACTGAATATTTATACTGCACGGTATTCATTTCGCAGATCGGACCTTGCCTTGGACCGTGTCCGATGTGGGTGCAGTTTGTTCCCAAAACAGAAGGAACGTGATCGACATCACACGGACACACAAAAAAGACGTTACTCAGTGGGTCCACCTTGATACACGATGTCTACGTGTGCACACAAGGTTCACTCGTCTATTAATGCTGGCCTTAGCTATCAGGTCTCCATCTTTTGTCACAGCTTGAACTACCGACCTCCTTTCAGTTGAGTAGCGGTCCGGAAAAAGAATTACAAATAACACCAAATAGCGATCAGACTTCGAATTTGCATTGTCATCACGATAATTTCCTCCACACCGATGGTTTTTCGCACTCCTCCGTTCTCATCTGCGACTGATCCTGTTTTAGCGAGGGATGTCTGGAGTCCATATCACAAAGCACCTTTACGACTTAGAAAGGTGGAAAGGCCATTCCCAAAAAAAATTTCACTTGTTGCTGGTGCTAACCATCGATGGTCTATCACAATCACGATGAGGACACGAAAAAAAGAACAGTTCGACTCACAGAAAGTATGTCACTACGGAATTGTTGCAAATGGTCCACTTTGTCCGTCCGGCTTAAGGTGATAGGGCCTGTTTGTGTGAGTCTTGTGTTCTATTCAATTTCCGGGACCTCTGAATGGGAATTACGACCAATGCTGGTGCAATGGCAGGGCCAGAAGAGCGTTGCGGTGCGAGGAGTAGACACGATTGTCCGCAGCACAAAACAACCCTACGTGCTTCTTCCGAGTCAGCTGAATCGACTAACTCGCCGTGGTGTTCGGAACACTATTGATGTCGTCCTTTCTTGCCTCACGATTACCCCGTAAGTACATCAACGAAGATGTTTGGCGCTGGCAAGACACTGGGTGAGATATGCGTACTACTATACTCATATTAATTGTGCAGGGAAGCGAGCAAGCAATTCTCGCGATTCCTGAATCCGAGCAAGTTACGAGGCCATAAAGACCAGTCGGGTCTAATATTTGATCTTCTCCAGAGAACTTGCTCTCTGCTCAATTCTCTCACATTCATCGCTCCATATGTTTGCCAGGTCCACGTACTCTACTTCGACCTCGGAACCGCCGTTACTGACTGGGATGTGTACTCGGTGATCTCGCCCTTTCTGCTTCTTTGGTCTCTGCCTTAACGCTATCCGTACCACCTCATGTCCCCTCGAAGCCAAAGTTACTATCACCACCAAGGCTGTTGATCCTAAGTAGATTGATGTCGCTTTGTTCTAACGTAATGTCCCTCAACATCTTTTCGTGATCACCGAAATTTCCCTCAGGATGCCGCTCACGCTCGTGAGGTGCATATCTGCTTTTTCAAATGAGGTGTAAATCTTGCTACCAGTAATGGTTGTGTATTGTATCATGATGTGGTGCCAGTTAAGTACGTGCAAGTCTCCGTATGTGGGTGGACGATCATTGCCTGACATGGTCTCCTCTTCGTGGCTCATGCAGGGCCGGCGTTGTCGTTCGGATGGATTAAATGCGGGTCGGCCCAACACGTGTTGACAAGTCATGTTACCGTCCAACCACATCACATCCTATTGGTCGTTATTCATCCTGGTGGTCCTGACGGTTGATCTCAGTAGTACGGAACTGTCCGAGTGATTCAACAAACAGCTGAAAAAATGGACAAGGGCTGGAAACATAGGAATAGAGAGCCAGTGTAATATGAATGCCACCTCTCGATCAATCCTAAGCACGTAACTCAAACCCCGAGGAGGTATTCAACTTTGCAGCATCGGAGCAATATTAATGTGCCTGAATCTACACTCTGCTTTCGCGACCGCGGCATCAATCTGTGAACGCCGACTACAGCATGGCAGGGCGGAATTCAAGTTAGTCACCTGGCGCGCAAGCGACGAGAAGAAAACGCGTACGTCAGTGTCCATGCTTAGGCCAACTGAGCGGCTAAGGTGCATCTCACAAAGGGTAGTATCAAGAACATGTGAACGAGGGCAATCGAAAAAAAATACAAGTCCTCCACTCGAGGTAGGTAGTAACTAGTGTATGAGTAAAAAAACAACGAATCTGATATTAATGAATCTTATACTACAGAGTCCAGCTCAAAATGCACCACGATATCTTCATATCGTTCCCAATACCTCCCCGTATGCGCCGTCTGCGATTCTGCCGCATGCTGTCGAGCCGCCGAAGCCACGATTAAGTGTATAGGATTCGACGCGTCAAATGTCGAGATGGCAGTACGAGGTACGACCACGCGCCCCCCCGGATGACGCTGCTGCAAGACGTTCTCCGTGCTCGTGCTCTTGCTGCCAATCTCAGCCTGTCCTTGCCCTTGTTTTTGTTCTTCTCCCTGTTCTTCTCCTTGTTCCTCTGCTTGTCCCTGTCCCTGTCCTGTCGCCCTTTTGTCACGCAGTTGTTCATAATATAACGCATACCCAATGGCCACAAAGGTCATCAACGCCGTAAACGTAATCGGAGCAAGCGAATAGTTCCGAAGCTTGGCATCAAATTTCCATCCCATCGTCGTGATCCATTGGGTCCCACCGATGGGTATGCGCATGGAAGAGGTGATGTTCTGAGGGTAGGCCGTGTATCCCGAACGGAGTGCCTTGGGTGTGTTAGAATGAGGCTATACGACGATACGCATGTACAACACTCACAGTCCCTGTAAGTTCGATGGCGCCCTTCCAATATTCTTGCTGTGTTTCATGTCGGCAAACGTCAGCCGTCTATGGAGAAACATACTCACCAGGAATAATTGATAACTTTGGACTGGTGTCTCTGAAAAGGTCGTCGATCCTGTAATCAACAACGAGAGTAACATATTTCCCAGAGTATTCATCCTCGGAGTCTGAAAGTTCCATTCTCCTAATGTAATAAACAATGTGACCCAAAAGTTTAGATTGCGTTGGTTCGGAATCGCCCTCGTATTGAGAAGGGTCGATGTAACCACCTCGTTGGCGTATGTGACGGACGATTCAGTCACGAGAAGCACGATCTCGCATATTGTCGGAGGTAACGAGGCGTACTTTCCGACGCCGTTGTGGTAGATGACTGGCAAGCGATGAAATTTCAGTGGACGCAACGCGGCAACCAGCAGTATCCTGCTCACCGATCTTTTCGCTGTTCACTGCATCCAGCCACGTAAACGGGCATACGACAGACCCAAAGAAATTGCTGTTATTGAAATTGACCCCCCCAACCGACGCGATCATCCCATCGCCAGTCGTATCTATAAAGTACCGTGGTTAGCGCTGCACAATATCCGACGAATACGTCGTACTTGCATCGCAGATCATCCGCGGTAAAGTCGTGTTGACGACGGGCAAGATTCCACTGACATTGCCATTCATCTCCATGGTCGCATTCACCGAAATAGCCTCTACTACGATGGGGTACCAATCTGCGGGGTTCGTGTAATTGAAACAGGACACGTTTGCCGTCAAGCCTTGTTGCGTGATTTCATACGTGCTAGATATTCCTACAAGTTGGGAGTTCGCTGTCAAATTCGTGGGAACAAATCCGCCACTGAAAGACACAGGAGTCTGGGATGCGGCTGTCGAGGTCGAGGTAGTATCTGCGGTGTTGCTGTACACAGCTGAAAGAATCCCTCCTGAACGTAACATTCCATATCATTAGGCTTGGAGAACTGGGTTAGAGGACGTACCGGTGGACACGCTATACGTAATGTTGTTGAAGTTGAGAATTCCTGGTAGTCCTGATGCATACGTCGTCGCGCTTGTCGCACCACCCGTGAACGCAAATGAAGTAAGCGAATTGGCCGATTCTGAAAACAAGGGTATGGGGGTCAAGATATGTCCCAGTGTGCAGGATGGAAAAGTACCAGGCTCCGTCACAAGCGCTCCACCGGAAAAACCAAACGTATTATTCATATCGAGACCTAGAACGGTGTCAAACGCGGGATTACTCAAGTCCAGTTCTTCGCCCGTCATGGAGACCTGCACGTTGACCTCAACGGGTTGGAGAAACGTCGTCCACCTGTCCACCAACAATCATCATCATTGATCAGCAAAAGGGCCCATGCTCTAGATACTCACGCTGAATTCACCAAGCCAAACCCTGAGGCAATAATCAACGTTCCAAGCATCGGACCGATATGTCTCGATTTGCTCTTGAATCTAAACTGCGCGTTTGCGACCGCAGAACCGAGGCTCAAGTCCGCGAGCGATATAAATCCTCGAGCGCCGATATGCTGCCTCAGCGCATGCTTGGCCGCACGCGTGAAACAACTAGCGGAAGGATGAGTTAGTCACCCAACACCAAAGGAAAAATGAACCGAGAAGTAAACGCGTACGCTAGTGTCAAGGAACTCACAACGGTTGCAATGACTGTGACAACGACAGTTGCTTCGGTGGGGTTTTGATATGCCCACGTTGCCGAGGCATGCGGTAGGGGAACAGCGTTGTCAACAGCGACAACGACAAAGAATGCCCATGCGACGACTAGGATAGATAGTTGAGTGATCGCGATAGCTAAGAGTTCATGCTTTGACCTGAGTGCCATGGAGTTAGTTGGCCCAGGGGAGAAGAGTTTTAAAGAAGGGAAGTGTTCCAGTCCTGACAGTTATGTATGGAGTACACGTACAACACAGCACGTTCAAGTTACGTTCGCGACCCGCCGGGGTGCTGCCGTGCCGTTTGATCACAAGGTTTCCCAGAGCCCTCAAGCTCAAGATGCGATTTAGAACCGGGGCCGTTGAGTTAATTTGCCACATTTCGGCTGAAAATTTAAAGCGCCTCGCCTGTCAATGCCGTTAAGATAAGCGTGATACGAAGCTTCTTGAACTACCCGTTACCAGTATGCGTGTAAGTTCTGCGCAGCCCCTCTCTAAATCATCTTCCATTCTCTCACAGCCTATGTCTGGTCGGGAAAAGGTGGACCGGCAAACACCGACGCAGAAATGCATCGCGGTAACTTCATCACGGTAACTGGAGAACAAGAAGTCAATTTGACCCAACGATTGAAAGTAAAAAGATGAGTGGGAGCCTCGCCACTGCTTGAATATTACAGACAGGTTCTAGTCCCTTTTCCACTCAGTAAAGTTCATGGTTGAAACGTTGACGAGTCTGGACTCAACCATAAATGTGTTTTACGTGTGTCAAATTTACTTAAGTAACCAGCGCTTTCACCCATTGACGCATTCAGAAGACTCACCGAACACGCGTTCTTTCAAGGGGATCTAGCACATAGTCACCCATAATGAGCGCTTGAGCTCGGAAGGAACCTTGAAGGGAGGCTACCAGTGCGACGACACGGCGAGTGTCAATATTTGTCACCGTATGCACTCCCATGCTTTCATTACGTAAGTTATCTAAAAGCGTCGCACAATGCAAACCAAATAGTGGCCTTTTTGAAAGAAACATCTCTGGCAGATTCAGAAGCATGGTAGCATCGTCTCAACTATCGTCTCAACAAGAAGACTGGATGGCGGAATTCCCTCTTAATCGCAGAACCCAAATTGTTGTATGTAAATGACATGGAGGAAGGAGGAAGTGAAGACGTAGACTATCAAGAACAAGAACAAGAACCACCACCGTCGAATTAGCCAAATCACCCTTCCATCTCAACCCTCCCTCACAAAGCGCCGAACAGTGAACCAGCATGTACTTTTTGACACTTGGCACTCTTTTTGCTACTTTTCTTACGAACTTTCTGAGCTTTTTGGTGCAACCTTTTCTGCTTAGACACTCGGCATGTTTCTACTTATCAGCATTTTTTCTCTGACAGGTTGCCTCAGCCACGCCTGTACTTGGGTCCATATCTATCCAATGCCCGATTGATGCAACCCTAGTTCGCAGTGTCTCGTTTCAATGGCGACCGTTTCACGGTGGTCATAAAGCAAACAAGTCTGAAGTTGACGTATGAATGGTCTGCAAGTCTTGCGACAGCGGATTCAGTCGGTCGATTACCGCGCCCTCTTTTTCGCATCATGTAGTCAGGGAATGCAATTTCTCGTCCTGAACTGTCGATGTCGATGTGGTGGATTGGAGTTATCTGGGACACACCGTTTCAATAGGTACGTCGGCTGTTGTGTGCTCATGTCCTTCCATGGTGATTTGCTCTGGTGAGATGAGAATTACCCTGGCGACTGTGTTGCGACACGTTTCGAGCCATCCAATGCGCTGCTCGCTGTGCGATCCATCCAACATTGTTTTCATCGTTTCGAGGCGTGCCGTCATTCCAACTCATCGTGACATCTTCGTTCCATCAATACCCCCGTGCATTTGGCATCGTGGACGTTCCATATCTCTGGAAAATAGATTGACACGTGTTGCTAGAATCCTGACTCGCCTCGAACTCCTGTTTCTTCAACTTGCGTTCTACTGACCTTTCACTCGTGACAATTTTGGCACGCGTTATGCAATCCTTTTGACTCCCATGGTCTTTGTCGC
Source organism: Aureoboletus auriporus (assembly GCA_038089615.1). Lineage (NCBI taxonomy): Eukaryota > Fungi > Basidiomycota > Agaricomycetes > Boletales > Boletaceae > Aureoboletus > Aureoboletus auriporus. The sequence goes on from JBBPLF010000424.1 coordinate 22,842, forward strand.
TACTATCCTGACAGTCACTATCCCAACTTCACTTACCTGGGCTCGAATACATTACTTCGTGGACTTGTTGGGTGACCCAGGAGGTGCTAGGGAGTGTTCTCGTGTGCGGGCATCGTCCGTCGAGGTCCACTAGTCAATTCCCTCAGCTGCTCTTGTTGATCGTACGTACGCTGTAACCCTTGTGGTTGAGCATCACCGGAAGAGCCATGGGTAAGAGGGCCAATACACTGAGATCAATTCCATCTGAATATTGGTAGCGGCGAAAGGCGAGCAGGACGTGGGTACCAGAGTGTGGTTGAATCAGTGGTATCCATAACTGGTTGAAATCCCAGTGTGTGGTGTCTCGGGGGTGTTGATCCGGGAGTGTGTGCATGCCGGCGCAGGTGGATCGAGCGGGATCAAGCGGTCGGTCTGGAGATTCGGCCTTCCAATCATCAGGGGCGATTCGATGGATTTACTTACATTTGACAGGTGTCTCGAAGAACAGCCGGGATACTCAATTGAGAGGATTCATCTGTCGGTCTTCGTTGTAGTGTGTGTTGACCGGACACAGAAAATTCCATCTCCATCATTGACATCACCTGGCTCCCGACTCCCGAGCAAGTTCATCCGGTGACTAATTTATTTCAACCTCCCTCAGTACTGTAACTCACGTTCATTCTGTCGTTCTCAAGATTTTCTAGCTTAATATGGCCTTCTGAGAAAACATATCCCTAGTCTTTCTGCCTCTCCGTATTTTCTTCTCGTCGTGCTGTTATTGACTGGCATGTGTGTCCAGAGTTCTCGCCCTTTGTGCTTCTTTACTCTCTACTTTAATTTTGTCTGTACCATTGGTTGTAGCCGTGGTGGTACATTCAAGATCATCACCACTACCAAGACCAATGGTGGTGATTCTGAGCAGATCAATGCACTGTTTAAACGTGAGGTCTCCCAGGCTGAGGTACTCCTCGTGCCTGCGGAAATTCATATCACACTGCCTGTCTATCTTCCGAGGTACGCATCTTCTTTTACGATGTTGTGTGAATACCGGCGGAGTACGTTACTGTGGCAGTAGCCTCTTTTCTATTCTCCTCTCTCCACACTTTAGCACTGTCGCTGGAATCGAGCTCTCCTCCGATGAGCCACTGCCAATGCCGAATTGAACCATCTCCCTGACAAGCGATGTATATTTATGGCTGGTGACACCTCAGGTATTTTTGCTACTGTGGACACCTTCCCGAGGCCAAAAATGGCAGTGATTGTTGATCCCCCATGCAAGGGGTGTTAGATTGATTGATTGTGCACCATTTGGTGCACATTCTGGACTTATTGATTGTGGCCACATTGTGGCACAGTATTGTTGTTTATTGTTGTTGATTCATCATGTACTTATGCAAGTCCAGTGTATTCTTTTCTCTTTAGTTTTCTTACACTGGACTCCAGCTGTCTCTTCCAGCTGTTTTAACAGGTTATGAGCCCTGCGCTTCAATCTGCGCAGATTTGAACATTTCGTTGACCTGTGTCGCCCACCACATCATCCACACTCCAATTCCCCATTCCCTCTCACCATGGCCTCTGAATCCCACTCCCATCGCATTCTGCCTCTCAATGGCAACAACTACACCACTTGGAGCAAAGAGATGAAGGCCCTGCTTTGTTCCAAAGGCCTCTGGCGCCTCATTGATGGAAAGGAGACTCGCCCCACTGATGCGAAGGAACAACTAGCTTGGGACATCAAGCAGGACAAGGCAGCTGGTGAGCTCATGCTCAATGTTGCCCCAGACCAGAGAGTCCATATTCGAGCACACCAGGACGACCCCACAGTCGCTTGGAGCGCTCTCAAGAAGCTCTATGTCCAGCAGAAGGCCAGCACTCGCTTTGTGGCCTATGACACATTTTTCAACATCAGAAAGCATCCTGATGAGTCCCTCCTTGCCCTTGCTGGTCGAGTTGAGCAAGCCATGGCATCCATACAAGAACTCTGCCCCACCACCTTCGATATAAAGACCTCAGACGACGAGCTCTGCTGTATGGCCATGATGCAGGCCCTTGGTCCTGATTACTCGCACTTTGTGTCCTCCCTTGCACTCCTCACAGACCTCGACAAAGATAAGGTCAAGGCTGCGTTCCAGACTGAGGAAATCAATTGCAGACCTCGCCCAGATGCTCCCAACTCCTCAGCTGAGTCTGTACTCGCTGCCTCGACCTTTTCTTGCGCTTGCAACACCTCTGCACCTTGTGGGTTTTGTGACAAGACTGGACACTGCCAATGCAAGTGCTATTTGCTCCAACATGCTAAAGAGAGCTATAAGACGTCGAAACGCAAGGGGAACAAGGCTAGCAAGGCTGCAAGCGACACCCCTGCCTCTGGGACCACTTCTGAGACACCTGAATGCACTGGCAATGCAAGTCTTCATTCCATCCATCCTTCTGACCCTCTTTCACCTCTACAACTCGATGCTGACTTTGATTGGAATGCAGACACGGGGGCCACTTCTCATATGACTCCCCATTGCCACTGGATGTGCAATTACACTCCAAAACATGTCCCCATCCATCTGGCTGATAACACAACTGTATATTCTGCTGGCATTGGGTCTGTGGTGTTCCAGCCAACTATAGAGGGCAGGAGGGTGAGAGCGGTCGAGTTTACGAACATTTTACATGTCCCAGACTTGCGCAGCAATCTACTCTCTGTGTTACACCTTACTTGCCACTCAGGACTCACTGTCATCATCAATTCCACCCATATGTCATTCTCTCGAGCTGCTGGTGCTCTTCTCTTTGTTGCACCCATTAATAGCCACAATGCAGCATTTCTGGACGGTGTAACTGAGCCTGTGACTGAGTATGCACACCCTGCAATGACTCTGCCTCTCAATTTATTGCTCTGGCATCACAGACTTGCCCATCATAACATTGCTGGTGTAAAAGCGCTCATTAAGCACAACATGGCTACTGGGATCACACTTGACACCAAATCTTCACCTGATCCTGTTTGTGAGCCATGTCTGGCTGGCAAAATGCATGCAAATCCGTTCCCCAGCACCTCCTGGCACACATCTCGACCTCTGGAACTTGTCCACTCAGATGTACACCAACTGCCTTGCAAGTCGTTCTCTGGGTACCAATACTGGGTCACTTTTATTGATGACTACTCAAGATATTGCTTTGTTCTGCCCATTTGCAAGAAATCCGATGTATTCAATGCATTCCAGCAGTTCAAGGCATTTGCAGAGAACCAGAGTGAGCGGAAAATCAAAACTCTTCGAGATGACAAGGGGGGGCGAGTATATGAGCAAAGTCATGCTCGATTTCACCAATTCCTGTGGTATAGAGCGCCAGCACACTGTCCGAGTGCGTCCTCAGCAAATGGTGTTGCAGAACGCACCAATCGAGTCCTTTCTGAATGCATTACTGCCATGCTCAAGGAATCTGGTCTGGCTATGTCCTTCTGGGGCGAAGCTCTTGCTGCACTCGTTCATGTCTGGAATTGATGCCCTACAGATGCTCTGGACAATTGAACACCCTATGAGCTCTGGAATCGTCGAAAACCAGATGTATCTCACCTCAGGGTATGGGGATGTACTGCCTATGTGCATTTGCAGCGAGATAAGCACAATGCCCTGCAGCCCCACTATGAAAAATGCGTCTTCATTGGGTATCCACCTGGATACAATGGGTGGAAATTCTACAACCCCACCACAAAGCGCACTATCATCTCAGAACGTGCTGATTTCAATGAAAGAGCATTCCTACTGCATCCCCACCCAGCCAAGCCTCCAACTTCACCTGATAGCGTTCCCTATGTCCCTCCTGACATTCCTCAGGATGAAGAACCTGATGTGCTGCCTATTGAGGCGCCTGTAGTGCTGCCTCATCATGGGGGGCCTGTAGATGATGATGAGGATGATAATCCAGCACTCCCTGCACCTCCTGAGCCAGTTACACCACCCCCTGCAGTTGTCCCACTCTCAGAATCCAGTCCTGTCGGAATTGGCACTAGATTGCCTGCTAGATGTCATGGGCCACCTTGAGCATGGTGGAAACTCAGTCCTGCCCAGTTGGATGATCCTGGATCTGATGAGGATGAAGAAGCTGATATGGCGCACTGTCTAGCAGCAAATAGTGCCTATCCTCGATCATTTCGCAAGGCTATGACCAGGGATAATGCAGCTGACTGGAGACAGGCTGCTCTTGACGAATTAGCAGCCCACAACACCTATGGCACCTGGTCCCTTGTCCCCAGGCCCAAGGATCGACCTGTAATCGGATCTAGATGGGTATTTGCGAAGAAACATCATGCTGATGGTTCTTTTGAGTATTACAAAGGCTGCCTTGTCGCCCAGGGCTTCTCTCAGCGTCCTGGATTCGAATACA
>JBBPLF010000425.1:0-27185 GCA_038089615.1 Aureoboletus auriporus
ACGATACCAACGATGTACCTCACGCTTGACCTACCTGGAATAGCATCACCCTTGTACATCGTCCCTGATCCTTTGGATCCCTTGTCTTCCTCGTAGTCCCCGTCCTACTCTGAGTGGACGCTCTCTCGAACCTTCGTACCACCGACAACGCCGTAGTCATCGGAAGAACCCCCTTGAACCCTTGAACCCTTGACAGTGTTGTCTTTAGGGAAACCCTTGAACCCTTGAACCATCTACGACGAACGTTCGTCCTAGACAGAACCCTTGAACTGACCAGGTCTACGATCACCTCTACCCGGAGTTGAGCGTAACAATTTGCATGGATGACATCCTCATCCATTCTAGTGACCCAATAGTACATCAAGAATGGACTCGTCAAGTCCTCCAGAGACTCAGAGAACATAAACTATCCCTGAAATTGAAGAAGTGTTTCTTTGATAAAGCAGAGGTGGAATATCTTGGAATGATTATCAGAGCTGACCGGATCCAGATGGACCCAGTCAAATTGAAAGCCATTAACGAATGGCAACCCCCTAAATCTGTCAAAGCAGTCTGATCGTTCATCGGATTCTGCAACTTCTACTGGAAGTTTATCTCCAATTTCTCCACCAAAGCGAAACCCCTACATGACTTAACCAGAAAAGGCGCAAAATGGGAATGAACCATGGAATGTGATGAAGCTTTCTCCGCTATTAAGCAAACCTTTACCCAGAAACCTGTTCTTTAAATGCCCAACATCATAAAACCCTTCACCATTATGACAGATGCCTCTTTAACAGCCATAGGGGCCATCCTTATGCAAAGCGATAGCAACAGTGATCTATGTACACCCTTGCACCTACCTCTCTAAAACCCTGTCACTGGCAGAATGAAACTATGATATCTACAACCGAGAACTCCTGGGAGTTATCTACACCTTAGAAGAATGGAAGCACTACTTACAAGGAACTGGACTCCCAGTAAGGGTCATAACTGACCATAAAAACCTTGCATACTTCAAGGAACCACAGAAACTCTCCAGAAGACAAGCACGATGGATGCTATTCCTTCAAGACTTCAACCTCCATTTCTCCCCTGTACCTGGAACACAAATGGGACCCGCCGATGCTCTGTCTCGACGAGATACAATAGACACTTCCACTGACAATCAGGAGGTTACCCTCCTCCTTGAAGACATCTTCATCCGCACTCTCAACTTTGCCTTAGTCGAGAAAATCACTGCATCTACCCCATCTGACCCATTGGTCATCACCACCCTTAAAGCACTAAACGAGGGCACTCCTTTGATCTCCAAATCCCAACCTCATGACTGGGACTACACTGATAGAATGCTACACTACAAACATTGTCTCTATATCCCGGAACCAGCACGATAGGGGCTTGTCCACCTCACTCATGATAGCGATCATGGAGGACATGGTGGAATCTTTTGCACTACCAACCTTTTGCAGTGCGATTATTGGTGGCCTGGCATGACCATCTTTATCCACAAATTTGTTCAAGGATGCACGGTCTGTCAGGCTAATAAAATTAATACTCATCCTGCTACACTGGCATTGACCCCCCTTCCCTCTACTTACACTCACCCATTCCAGCAAGTTTCGGTTGATCTCATCACTGATCTCCCTCCTTTCCTCATCTTCGATTCTATCATGGTCATGGTCGACCATGGGCTTACTAAGGGGGTAATCCTCATCCCTTGCCATAGAACCATTGATGCCACCGGAGTCACTCAACTATTTTTCACAAATGTATTCCGACACTACGGACTCCATGACCACTGCATATCCAACAGGGGACCCCAATTCGCATCTGCCTTTGCACGAGAACTTGCCAGACTCCTAAAATATGATCTAAAACTCTCATCCACATATCATCCCCAAACTGATGGAGAAACAGAACAAGTAAACCAAGAACTCGAGACCTATTTGCACATATTCTGTGACGGACACCCAAAACAATGGGCTGAACTACTCACCATGGCAGAATTCTCCTACAATTCAGCTGTCCACTCCTCCACCCTGAAATCCCCTTTCTCCTTCATCCTGGGATATGAACCCCGCTCTTATCCTCCAATCAGAAAGATATTCCTTCCTGCCCTGGAGACACGCCTATTGGAACTAGAGGAAGCCTGACGGGAAGCCCTCACTGCACACGAGAAGACCCAACGGATCATGAAGGAATGAACCTCCTCTAAGTTCCGCCCCTGGGAAGTCGGTGATAAAGTTTGGCTGGAAGGAAGGAACCTTCGACTGCGGTACCTATCAAGAAAACTATCCCCTAAATGAGAGGGACCATTTGAAATCACACAAGTTATCTCCCCTGTGTTGTGCCGCCTCAAACTACCGCCCACTTGGAAGATACATGATGTTTTCCACACCTCTCTCCTATCCCCTTATTGAGAGACTGTGGAGCATGGCCCCAACTTCTCGGATCCACTGCCCAAGTTGATCGGCGGAGAAGAAGAGTACAAAATAGATTCCATTCTCTCACACCGTGGAACATGAGGATGGAGGCAATATCTAGTATCCTGGAAAGGATACTCTGCAGCAGAAAATACTTGGGAACTGGAGGGAAACCTTCAACATGCACAAACACTCCTGGACGAATATAAGTCCGCTCAACCAAGGGACGTTCCCCAGTAAATGCTCCAGAAGAGAAACTTCGAGTTCCAACCAGGCCTTCCCTTCTACAAGTTTTTCTTCCTCTACCACAATGACCTCCCTCCATCTCACCCCCTCGAACACCAATACTTCTGCAATAGACTATACAGCAGCTGCCCTTGGTACTGCGAATCATGACCCAGCAATCCCCCTCTTTGACCACCCATCGCAACTGTATCATGGCCAGAGGTACCTACAAATCCCTCATGGCCCAAAGAAACCACCTAGAACTGCCTTACCCTTACTATGTCTGCTCAAATCATCTCCCCCCTTGTCTACAAAGGATCCTCTTCGCCTCCGTCCTGACCACTCCAGCTCTTACCCTATGCATGGAACTAGACCTGCATTATAACTATGATAAGAAGACTAAAGATTTATGCAGCCTTTTCTGTACTTACCAGGTCATCCATCTCGCTGCTCATCAGCTTATCCCTCACAATTCCCCCGAACAATTCGTGACCACCATGCAAACTGGAGTGGACGAAGCACGTTTCCTCATCCTTGACCTCCTCTATGAGGAAGGATTTGGGCACCTTGTAGACCACATCGATGAGAACCTGCTCCGACCTATCATAGAGCCATTCTTCGAGATCATGAGCATCCACGAGTATAGGGTCTATGTGGGAGATGCCCCCTGTGCTATACCCTTTGATCCTCACCTAGACACACCTGTAATGGTGGAAAGGACCCCCTCTCCTGCTCTCCAGATTCCACCTCCTCGCTCCCCTGAGCGGACATACTTTCCCACTCCAATCTCCATTCCAGAATCCCCTAAAATTGACACCCATGCCTCCACTTCCTCAAACATTCCTGAAGACTCTCCAGTCGCCACCCATTAACCCACTCCTGCCACTGAGGACATGCAATGAAGAGCTCTTACTTGCCATGAGAGCCTGTTACCACCCAGACTTCCCCAGGCAACCATGAATACACTAGGAAATACCCTTCGCCCCCTCCTCCATTCCTTTCGAGGAGCTAGATCCATTTCCCTGGATGGAGCAGGCACCTCTCAAGACCCAATCAATGTTGACACATCCCATGTCCCAGAACATCCCCCCAAGAAGTGACTCCGCTGCCATCAATGCGGAAAACCAGACCATCTCCACGTCTTTTGTGGGAAGTACACTTGTCCTTGGTGCCATAAACACGCCCCAGGATACATTTAGGCCAGGTGTCCACAAAGGCGATGTGGGGAATGCAATGAATATGGACACATTTGTGTCAATTGTCCAGTTTACAACAGGCTCAACCATGATGACGGCTTTCTCGATGGTGACCTCGACTTCACCAACTATGAGGTCAATGAGGGAGATACTGAGGGACCAGATCATTGAGCAGGTGCTTCAACGTTATGAGGGGGTAATGTTACGATTTTCCCTTATAACCCCTCTTTTCTCTATGTCTATGGACTCATTGTTTCTCCTCGTGTCTTTGCAAGACACTTGTCTTCTTTCCCCAGTTAGTCCTTCTGGTTCTGAACCGGAACCACACTCTACTTCTCTGGTTCCAAACTGGAACCTCCCGGAACCACACTTTACCTAATCTAGTTGATTCTCCTTTGTTACTTTCAACCAGAACCACAAAGGTTTCTTTGGAACCTTTCGGAACCACATTTCCTTACATAATGGACCAATTCCTCCTCGTCATCACTCTCCTTATGTGATGACTCGTGTTCCCTTATTCACCCACATAGCCCTGATACTGTGCACATCGCCTTATGCAGTGCACAGTAGTATAGCCCTTGCTGTGCACATAACAGCACTATGGATCATATGTATAAGTAGCTACTTGACTTGGCCTGTATTCCCCAGCTAGTTCTATGCAATCCAGCATTGTTACTTAGCACATCCACAAGCCCCAAGTGTGCGCATTGGGTAGTGAGACACTTCTCCTCTTTGCTTCATCCACAACAAGTCTTCGAACTACTTCGAGTGTTCGCTGTGCTACATTCCGACGCCCAGCGTTAACATGTTCCAAAGATCAGGAAAGTTTACCCCCTCTCTCCAGAAAAACGAATAGCCACTGAAACCTTTCTTGATGAACACCTCACCTCTAGAAAGATCCATCCATCCAACTCTCCCCAAGCCTCCCCCTTCTTCTTTGTGAAAAAGAAAGAGAGAGGCCTTCACCTCTGCCAAGACTATTGATATCTCAATAAACATACCATTTGCGACACATACCACCTCCCCCGTATCTTTGACCTTGTCAATAAACTCCAAGGAGCCAAGGTCTTTACTAAGTTTGATGTTCAATGGGGATATAACAATGTCCACATCAAAGATGGACATCAATGGAAGGCTGCCTTCATCACCCATAAAGGGCTTTTCGAACCTACCATTATGTTCTTCAGCCTCAACAACTCCCCCACCACCTTCCAATGATTTATAAATGACTGCTTTAAAAACATGATCTCTGAAGGATGGCTCATCATTTACATGGACAACCTTCTTATCTTTTTCCCCGATGACGACACACACACAGAACGTACTTAGCGTGTCCTTCAATGCATGAAAGAACTCAACCTTCACCTGAAACTAGAAAAATGTACATTTGCTGCCACCGAAGTCAAATATCTTGGCATGATCGTCAAACCAGGACAACTAGCTATGGACCCCATTAAACTTGACAGCATTGTCAAGTGGCCCACACTGTTACGATCCTGGTTGGCACCCAGACAATTCAATTTTCCTCTATCATCCATATCTTCACCCTCATTGTGGAGGAAAAATGTAGACGCCTAGGACAAGGGTCTACCTTTTCACGATTGTCTATTTCGCTTCACTTTCACACTCAGTACACTTGTTGAGTCACACTTTACCATTCCTTACTTAATGGACCAATCCCTTCGTCATCATTCCATGATGACTTGCACCCCTTACGCATCTAGACTATTTGCATTGCCTTACGCAGCACACATTGCCCCGCCACTGCCTTATGCAGCACACATTACCTCGCCACTGCCCTATGCAGCATGCATTGCCTCGATACTGCTCTCACTGCCCCACGCAGCATACATAGCTTACGCATTGCCTTATGCAGCATGTACTGCGGCTACTGCCTTACACAGCCTCCCAGCCTAGTATAAGTAGTCTACCCTCTTCACTGGCATTCCTCAGCCAGTTCTATGCACTTGGATGTACTTCTCTCCTCTAGTACTTTCCTATACAATGTCTGGTCTCCCGAAGTACTTGTGTGTGACAATGCTTTGAGGTTCTTGTCACACCAACATCTGGAGCCATGTATCAAGTGCTCTCAGTTCTCAAGAAGCACTAGAGAGAGTGGTTATGTCCTCAGCGTTATTTGTTCACAAGATTCACTTGCATGATCTTACAATGGCAAATCAATGAATCTAACACACACCAACTAAAGTCAAGGAAGTTCACTCCTTCCTAGGGTTTGCCAACTTCTACCAACAATTCATTCCCAACTACTCCACTGTCACACAACCTCTTATTGATCTTACTAAGAAAGATCTCTCCTAGAACTCAATCCCCTCATATCAACAAAGCTTTGACAAACTGAAAGCACTCTTCTTGTCAAAACCCGTTCTCCATCTCCTCCATCTCTCCTCCTCCTTCGCCATTGCCACTGATGCCTCAAAGTTTGCTTCAGGTGCCATCCTTCTCCAGACAGATTTCAATAGCATCTGGCACCCTTGCTCCTACTTGTCGCAATTGTTCTCCCTGGCTGAACGAAATTACGACATCTATAACAGAGAACTCCTTGCCATCATCTGTGCCTTGAAATCCTGGTGACATTATCTACATGGATCCCCTTTTCCCATCCAAGTTTTCACTGACAACAAAAACTTGACTTACTTCCACCAACCACAAGCCCTTAACCAATGACAAGCCTATTGGCTTCTCAACTTAGCTGACTTTGACCTCAAAATTATTCATGTTCCAGGCAAACTCCTCACAGACCCTGATGCCCTTTTCCACTGTCCTGACCTTATCCTTGACTCATTCTCTGAGAACAACACCACAACCCTCCTTCCCCCTTCCCCCTTCCCTCTTTGTCAACCTCATCAACATTGCACTTTCCAAACAAAACAAAACCTCCTCTGCCTCCAACCCCCTTGTCATCCAAGCCCTCCAATCCATAGAGGACGAAATTTCCCCTGCCTTCTGCTCCCGCCTCTCTGATTGGCAATTCCTCGACAGCGTCTGTTAACGCTGGGCGTCGGAACGTAGCACAGCGAACACTCGAAGTAGTTCGAAGACTTGTTGTGGGCGAAGCAAAGAGGAAGATTGTCTCACTACCCAATGCGCACACTTGGGACTCGTGGATGTGCTAAGTAACAACGCTGGATTGCGTAGAACTAGCTGGGGAATACAGGGAGAATTCGGTAGGTACTTATACTATGTATGATACTGCGCAATCCAGTGTGCGCAGTAAAAGCTATGGAACTGCGCACTGCACAAAGCGGTGTGCGCAGTACAGGCTATGTATCAATGGTTAAAGGAACACGAATCACCATATAAGGAGAATGGTGACGAGGAGAGGTTCAGTCCGTTAAGTAAAGGAAAGTTTACATAAGGTGTGACATGTCAGTTGGGCGTTACCCAAATGTCAGTTGGGCATTACCTAATGTCGGTTGGGCAAGTGAAGCGAAATGTAACATGTCAGTTGGGAGAAAGAGGCAACCTAACTAGGAAAGGAAGATAAGTGTCTCGCAAAGACACTAGGAGAAACAATGAGTCCATAAACATGGGGAAACGAGGGGTTATAAGGGAAAATCGTAACACCCTCTGCCATTTCATGTCACAGCCCCATCACACACGACCCACCGATGATGACGATGACGACAACATGCACAGTCTTGTCCCCCAGCCCTCTTGTCGTCTCACTATCTCATACATCGACGACAGCTTCATAACTTGTCCTCTCGTTCCTGCGCTACCCTCTCGTCCTTTCACCACATATGACAACTCGGATGTGCTACACACTCATATGCGATGTCGCCCTCACTGGCAGGCTCTTGCCATCACCTCTTGTCCCTTCAAGTTGATGATATGATTACGATGCCATGCACACACAGACAGACCTGAAGACCAACAATGCTGTGGCCCCAGAATGGATGTTGGAGTGACATGCAGAAGTAAGCCAGTCCAGCACAGCACTACCTGGGGCCTGGGCCATGGCATGTGCCAACCACATCACATACGACAAGAACATTGTCATGCTGTTTAGTTCCTATTGCCAAGTGCCAGTGTTCCACACCATCGCTTCAAGTTTTGTTCCCTCAATGCACTGTTAGTCCAAACTGTACTATGATAGATACCAGAAGATGGGCCTGTACTACCCTGTATTGAGATAGTCTGGAATATACCGCCATGTTGCAAAAAATATGACTTGGCTAATGTGCCTGAAAATATACCACCGTGGTTCAGGCCATACGACTTGGCCGATCCGACCGACATTGCTTGTCATATACGGGTCTGTCGGACAATTTGAGTTCCTAGACATGGTCGTGTATTCCCCAGCACCAGCAGCCATGGACAGTTGTGATTACAGGCTTTGCACAACAATATGTGAGGATATACAGGCATATATGTTTTCGACAAATTTTGTTATGTGGACCGTCCCTACTTTTCGCCATCACAGCAATATGCAACAAAATGTTACCTGACCTATCACGATCCACCGAGCACGACAGACGCGTTGACAATGATAATGAGAAGATGAAGGCGACACGTCGTGGCCGTCCATCCCGATGTTGTCGCACCATCGCAACTGAGCTCAACCATTGGGATGGTTCGCGACGCAGTCGACCCTTTAATTCTACAAAAAAGGGCATAATAAAAGGACGCTAGTGTGTAAACAATAATAAGTGCAGATAATATAATCGAATCGAAACTAAAAACGACCGACTTGAAGGGAGTGAAGGAAGTGAACCGAACAAGCAACAGAAAAAATAATGCTTCAATAAAGTTAGAGGGAGGATGACAAATGGTGGCATGCCTCAGCCTTCTTGCTCTTTCTCGTGTTTCTTTTTCATCGCACTCACTAATACAAAGAAGAGTGAGCGGACGAAGCTAACAAAAATATCACGATCCCGTACCTTCTCTCGAAATCTGGCCCGAATTGAGCCAACCAGCCGGAAAGGCAGCAACAATCTATAGCAACGTCTTTGAATTACACGCAGACACAAGACCCTTCCGCTCACTTTCTGATAAAGCACCTTGCGTGTCCCTTGTTCGCTGACTTGCGCATTATGGCCTTCCAATTCGCTGTAGAACACGCGGTCACGGATGGATGACATTGTCAAATCGAGGGAGGGTAACACACTGTTTCTCGTTCTCCAATCGACAACATTCGTTGCTCAACCTCACAAGTTGCCATATTATCGATTTCATGGCCTCCGTCAGGCGATACTTTTGAGCTGGAGGGTGAGTATCTCTTGTTGCGTCATGTTTGGCTGTTGCGGAAGCACCCTCTCCATCCGCTCCACTGGCTGGACCACCTTCCTCTGGATGGGGTTCACCCGCTGTCGGAGTCGAGACAGAGCCACCCTCCGGTTCCGACTTTGCTTTTCCTTGCCGTTTCTCTGGCCAATCTGAAATCAGCGCTTGGCGACGAGACAGAGGGTACAAACATACCCCACGCAGCGACGCTCTTCTCCCACTCTTCTCTAGCTTTAGGGAATCCATCCTTTGTCAATGTCGCGAGTTGTTCGAGTAATTCGTCTTGCCTATCCGTCAAAATCTTGAGGTGATCATGGAATATAGTCCTCTTGACGAGTTTCTGAAGGACAGTTCAGCCATTCTGGGTCGGACGGCTGATGATATGAGACCAACAGTCATCGTATACTTGTTGTAGGGGAACAAGATGGGCATGAGGCCGAAAAAATCGTCGTCGTACTCTCCGAGCTTGATAGCCTTGAGCGCAAAGTCGGCGAGGATGGGCTTGAGCGATCCTGGAAATTTGGTCTTGACATCCCATGTTTCTGCAAACTCATGAATGACAGGCCGGTGATAGCAAACACTTGACTGACCTTGCGAAATGGCGGCCTTTAGTTCCTCGAAAGCGGCCTGGATTTCAGGGTGGAAATCGCGCTCAATGGAACAGTCAGAGTGATACAATGGGTTGAGTTGAAGAATAAGCCATACCAAGTCGACAAGTCTTCTCCTCTTTCCATTCTCCTCAACGATGGTGTAATTTTTGCGCTTCTTGGGAACCTTTTCGTCGGCAAGTAGACTGATAGGATGTTCCTGGGTGCCTTCTTCCTGCTTGCTGAGCGCGGGTTCGGCCGCTTGCTTCCTGGACTTCGGTTTCTTGGGAGTGTTACTATAGGGATTGTGAGTGGTGTAGATCAGTAAGTCGGGAAGGGGGGCCTGACATGTCCTTCAAAAGGGCAACCTCGCCGCTTGACACATAGAAACCCTGTTGTTTGGTTTGAGCGAAGTGGGTCCTATTGTCAACCTTGAGCTCAGTGTCGTCGATAAACGGGTCTGTGACGTCGTAGTATTCGGAAGTGGCATGTTTCTTCTAAAAACCTGGTAAGACGAAGGGGATTGTTGACGAGAGGTGAAGTACCTTTTTCCGTTTGGACTTTGGTTGGTCATCGTGGGCTTCCTCGCCCTCGCCCTCACCCTCGCCTTCACCTTCGCTTTCGCTGATGTCTTGCTTAGGAGGCGGAGGAGTTGGGGGTCGCTGACCAGAGGCCTTGGCAAGGACGGCGATGTCGACTTCGTATTTATCAGGGCCACCGAGCCTGATATCGAGTCTAATTGTGTTGAGTGGTTGTTGGGGCGGAGGTGGAGGCGGAGGAGTTGGAGAACGAGAGCGCGGTCGGGAGTGTTTCGACGACTTTGGTTTCGGACCTGTGCCCGTAGTCGAGGGAGGTTTTGAGTCGGATGGGGAATGTTTCATTTTCTTGGACGGGGGTGGTTTGGCATCGGTGCGCCCATCGTTACCGGAGGGTGGGCTGAGTGAGTTGTCGCGACTGTTGAGCACGATAAGGTCGCCTGGAGGAGAGATTGCGGAGTCGTGGCTTGAGCAGGAGGAGAGGGGAAGGTCAGGAGGAGATCGTGGAGAAATGTCATCAATGTTGTGATTCATATCGAGCATCTCAATGTCGTCTGCCACGTCCATGTTACCTTGTTTACGAGGTCACCCAGCGGGGCAAAAACGAACCCCGTGAGAATTATGTAGCTATCTACGACGCCATTCGAGGTCAAGTCCGATCGACTGTCGCCAGACATTCCACCATACACGCGTGACCCGATCCCGAGGTGCGATCATTCGAATCATAATAGGTACAAGTATGTCGCAAACATCGAATTCATTCATCATCGTTGTTCACTGCAGAGCTCAGTGCCATGTATTGTGGACAACGAAAAAGCTCACGACCGGACATCGCAGATTCGGCATCATCACAAGTCACTCATCTTGATGCGCCCGAATCGGCAGCTATGTACTTGCCTTGCACAGTATCCGCTTTATCGACGCTGACGGAAGCATGTTCTTGAGAGATCTTTTTGACTGCTTGTTTGCCGAGAGTTGGGCGCAAAGCACTCTCTTTTCTCAGATTTTTGCCCGATAATGCTTCTGAATACAGCTCCTTTTGAAGATCTGCTGGAGGGGACTTGGCGACTGGAATCCCCTAACAAATAGCGATTGTCAGAGGATTCCGATGAAAATTGTGCGCGAGTCTCACCGGATACGTCGAATACTTGAAGAGAGTGTCCGGTTGCCAGGAATAAGGTGGATGAAAAGCGGAGGTGCTGTCGCTGGGCCACGTGGGGTAATCATTCGCTACATGAGAAGAATAAGGGATAGTCTTTGGTGATGACACGAGAGGCTGAATGCTTTCCAACATTACTGACCGTGATGAAGGTGTGTGGGAACGCTTCAAGCTCCTGACATGATAAGCTCCTCAGCTGGCAAAAGCGATACTTGGGTACAAGGCAGTTACAAGTCGACATAGTCACTTTGCCGGAGTGGTTAACGGGATCGCCTGCTAATTAGCAAAAGCGGTTGGTCTTTGACCGCGAGTGTTCGAATCGCTCAGGTGACGACTTTTTTCTACACTTTTTTGTTCGTTGTCTCGGACTCGGATAATCTAAATCAACTGCTTCGTTGGACCTGACCGCGATCATGAGCGCAAACAAGTACGCTAACCTCCCCGATATCGTTCGTTCCATGTCTTCTCATACCCGTCCGTAATTGATCTCATTCAACCCATTTAAAGGACACGGCGCCAGACGTGTACGAAACAGAGGACGTCTTTCTATCGTCTCACGACGACGTACGTGTCCCAATCAACCACGTCAACCTCTTCACCGATCTCTCGTCCAGGGTGCCGACTCGAGCGATGACGAACCCTCTACGGCACGTACTAGAGCAAAGGCAGCCGCCGAGGGCACGACGACCAACCCCGACGAGCTCGACCTGAGCAACTTGATCAACCCTGAAGACGCCAGCGCCCACTTTCGCAAAGCCGAGCGCGCGCGTACGTTTTCCTTCCTTTTCCTTTCCTGTGCTCCTTTCCATCTCTATCCATCGCGTCTAGGTCGTCCACGAACGCGTTTCGCGTACCCGCCCTCGTCCTCGTCCTCGCGTTCCAAGTCCCACTCGCCCACTCGACCGCTCCCTCTCCCGGCGCGTCTACGCGCGCTCCAAGCTGAGCTTGGGGCGCTGGAAGCGGAGCTCGAGGATCCGTCGAATCCGGCGTTGCAGGTGGGTGAAAAGGGTAGGGAGGGTGTGGATCCGGGGGAGATGATAAGGGGGTTAGTGGATGTGAGGAAACGATTGGAGAGGGTGAGGAGGGGGAGGGAGGGGAGAGGGAGGTTGGTTGGGGTTGTTGTTGGTACTGGGGAGAGGGAGGAGAGTGAGGAAGATGAGGAAGATGGGGAGGGGAGGAGGAGGAGGGGGAGGAGGGGGATATGGGTGAGGGCGGGGAGGGCGATACGGGTCTGCATGAACAGAAACAGGGCAAGGATGTCAAGGGCGGGGATCCCGAGATGAAGAATATCGTCGAGATGGACAAGCGGGTCGGGGAGCTCGAAAAACTGGTCGGATCGGTGAGCGCGACGTTGGACGAGGTAAGAGTGTGAGCGCGAGATCGTACTAGCTAGGGTCTGACTTGTTCTATAGACGACACCACTCACGCCGCCATTGCTGCCGATGCTTATGCGGCTCAATAACCAGCTCACGTTGCTCACTCAACCGCGACATATCGATTCCGTCTCAAGACGACTCAAGTTGTTACTATCTGACTTGGAACGGGTGTCTGCGAGCCAAGCACAAAAACGCCAGCAGACGAACGGGGGTGCAGGTACGGTGACCGTGCTTACCCCTGCTCAGGATGCTGTTCTTCCCTTGCTCTCGCGTCTCGCGCCTTCTTTGCCGCACATTCCTCATATTCTTACGCGCTTGAGGACGCTTTCGACACTGCACGGGTCTGCTGCCGAGTTCCAAAGCACGATGGCAGCTCTCGAGGCAGAGCAGCGACGAACGAGAGAAGCACTCGAGGCCCTGGATGGCGCGGTATCGAACGTCGAAGCGAGCTTGGAAGCAAATCGCAGTACGGTTACTGGCAATGTCGACAGCCTGGAGGACAGAGTAGAAAGGGTGTTGACTAGGCTCGAGGAGGTCGCCAAGTGAACAAAATAATATGCTACAGCTTGAGTCTACCCGGTACCAGAAATACATGAGAAACGACCATTATATCGTGTGCGTCCGAGAAATTCGACTGGCTCAGTCCCTGATACCGTGCTCTTCAAGATACTCTCGTGCATGCTGCTTTGCTTCGTCAGACACGCGGGGATCTACAAGTGAAATGGTCAGCCACTGCGCGGTACCTAGAGTTCAGGACATACTACGGAGGGCAGCCTTGTACCCAGCGAGTACGCGCGTCAGGTGCTCTTCCTCGCTGTGTCCAGGCTGTCTCTCAAGGATACCAGCCGCCTCGAGCACCTCTTGAGCGTGCGCCTTAGCCTTATCCGAGGTATTCGGGTCTACATTCAAGCAATGAGCGAGTCCTACAGGAGAATGTCGACGACGTACTGGTCAGTGTAGCCTTGTAACCAGCGAGCACCCGCGTAGATTCGGGTGCAGGTTCTTCGGTGGTGGTGGTAGTAGTAGTAGTACGAGTTTGGTGGCGGGGATCTTGGACGGGCTCGGAGGGGTTCTCCACATCCTGACCTAAATCCCTCAGCTTCTCCTTGGCATGCTCCTTTGCCTCGGGGGAGACGTTGGGATTGTGTATGGCGGCCTTGAGACCAGCGGCAACGCGTGATGTGTCTTTGGTATGTTCTGCTGCAGTCAGTCAGCCATCCAAGCGCGGGCGTCGTCAAAGTACGCACCAGACATTGTGGATGAGGAAAGGGTAGACGTTTCCTCCTATTTATATGCCAAGGGAGCATCCTTTCTATGACGTCACGGTCTTTACTCAATCACGTGGATGGAAATGACCTCGCATTACGTAACATTCAACCTACACGTCTACGCATATCTGTCGGTGACTCGCCCATCATATGTTCTACGGCCGCCTTTTCAGCAGATCAATATAATACGACCATTAGAGGTAAATAGAAGTTACCTGTGCTTGATCCCAATTCGTCGTCTCGTCGTCATCGTCGTCCACCTCTTTTTCTTCGTTTCCAGCGCCGAGCCCCCATCCCCCCGTGTTTGCGTGCTGTCGTTCTGGCCGTATCGCTGAGATGCCTCTTAGGTCACGATACTCCATCGTGCCCACGCGTGGCGTCTCGTTTCCCTCGTGTCCATCCTCGTCTTCCGCGTCTGCATCCGCATCATCTGCTGGTATATGTCCACTCCCCGTGCGCGATATCGACCCACCCGCGCTCAAGATCATCCACTTGACGTCATGCCCACCAATGCGGCCGCGGCGGTCTCGTGGAATGCCGGCAGACAGGAAGCTCGGCGTGGACGCCCGTACCATCAGTCCACGTGCGTGTGGCTGACGTGTGGCGTGATGGGGTGTGTGTGTTCGGGCATGATGTTGCGCTTGCGAGAACAGCCGGAGGAGATCTGCGATGGCTGCTTCACCCGTGCTGGGTTCAACATCTGGCGTGCGGAGGGAAAGGGTCGGTGAAGGCGGACGCACGCGTCGTTCCGAGGTCAGTACGAGCAACCTGCCGTGCACTCAGAACGCAATGCTGTCATTAGGTGAGACATGCTTACATTTGCTGTAGCCTCGGCTGACGGTATGAGCCTAATCTGACAAGGGTGTCCTTACATTGCGTCGGTGAGAGTAGAGTATGCAGCCGGCTTTGTAAAGGCACAACAACACGGTCTCGGAATGCGCAGAGTGCAACACTCCGAACGTCGATGGTTGGCGAAAATGCTCCTGATCCGGTCTGTCCAGCTTTGGTAGCTTGACGTGTTGGTGAGCTGCCGCGGTGTTGTTTCACGGTTCGGTGCAGTGATGTTAGTAGTGGGTCAGTTTGCAATGGTAAGAGGACCTAGATAGGAGTTGTTGTCATGGAGCGACGTGATGATGATTGGACCCACTCCTTCAACATATGGCAATATATGGTCCCAGAAAAAAGACCATAACTCGACCAACCGCGTGGGGAGTAATTCATCCGACATGGGGGCCATTTTCGCGTTTATGGTGACCATTCCTGCACCAATCAGCTCTCGCGCATCGGCGGCAAGAGTGGTCAAAGCCCTTGATGGCGACGCAGCGAGGACTGTTTGAATATGCCGTTTTACGAGAGCATTCAGGTCTTCTCTAGGAAGCCATCAACACGATTGGCAAAGACCCTAGTGGAGAAGCTCACATCGGTACACGTAACGGTTCTTCATTGAACAGGGGCAAAACATGCACATGCAGCGTGCCCCAGGGATTATCCTTATCAGACGCGGGTGCACCGCTTAGGGCGCTGATCCCATGGCTATGCGACGCACCAGGCACGAGTGTGGCCGTTGAAGGCGAGGTAGATAGGGCTAGTGTGAGGGTGGAAGCCGATGCGTTGGAAAGCGAGGTCGTGAGGCCAGGATTAAGACCTGCGAGAGTACCCAGTCGATGCATCTCTCTGGTGACCAGTTTGGTGTCGTAGGTGCGTGTCGAGGGCTAGCGAGGTGAAGAGGGTGTCAAGATGGGACGACGGTGAACGTGTAAACTCCGCCTAAACGCACCTTGGACGGCGATGTGTGGACTTTGTTCGCAGCGCTTGAAGAAGCACTAGAAGACATGATTTGAACTAATGAATCCTTGTATGCAGCTAATTCTGATTGGGAATGGGCGATGCGATCCAGGGCTGTGAGTGGCAGTGCTCAATGGGAGAAGGCTCAACAGACAATGTTATGACGCCGACATCGGATGCTAGAGGGAGATGACAGAAAAAAGAATGCGGGGATGATCGCTGCGACCTTTTGGCGAACTGCCAACCGGATTGGCGGTTCGTGCATCGATTTCAGGGTCAAGGATGTACGGAGGAGAATGCCAACACTGAATAGGGCCGCGTGAAAAACCGCCGGGTCATGCCTCGACGGGGATGGCCCTTCCTAGTGTGATGCTCTCCGACCGAATCGACCACCTCGCAAAAACAGCCCAGGCGATACGCGCCTCTGCAGCCGCCATCGTTCCCAGTGAAGACAACCCCGCGCCCTCTGCGATCCCGTTCACCCGCGCCGTTCTTGATACAGCCCTTGGCGACCTCATTCGCGACATCGATGCTTCAGAACTCGGCCTTTTCACCCTCGTCCCTGCTCCGGATGCCGATGTTCGCAAACAGCCAGAAAACGGTACGCGTCGGGGCGAGATCTCTCGTGTCGAGTTCCCGGGTGCCACTCCCCTCAAAAAGCAGCCCGCGAGACGGGGTGACTTGTTCAGACCCAAGGAGTACGAACCCGAAGTTTATGCCCATGCTGCCCTCAAGTACTTGGATCGATAGTAGGTGTTCCGCAATTTTGTTTTTGATACGTGGTAGCTAACCCACTTTCAGTCAGGCCACACGACAAATGCCGCGGGCTCGCTCCCAGGTGGTTGCGATCATCGAGCAACTTGATGAAACTCGAAAGAACATCGAGAGACTGAACGAGACCCTACATGAGGTATGCCGCCTGCCGTACAGGTGAAGAAAGACTAATTGTCATTTACATCTAGTTGACTATCGCAAGAGCCACCTCTGGACCAGCACCCCCAGTTACTGGTGTTGCCGAAGAGGAACGTCGCATTACTGACCTCCAGAATCGTCTCACAGAGCTACGAAACCAGGTATGGTTCGTCTTTCATATCCAAAGTCTGCCCGCTCTTCAACATTCGCAGAAAGACACCATTCTCCGATCGAAAGGGTCTAAACCAGCCTCAAGGCTAAAAGTAACTTCCAAACCCACTCCTAAGCCAGCACTTTCGCCATCTCCGGAACCAGACAATCATGAAGACGCATTTTGGTCGACTCCGGCCGCATCCGCACGCACCCTGCGATTTACCGATAGGCTTCTGGAAGAAGAACCTGACTTTGCGGAACTATCCGCGATTTCATTTGATAGTCCTGGACCAGCACCCCCGAAATCAGTGTTTGCGCGCCTGGCTGCTGGTGGTATGCCGGCAAAAAAGGGTTTGGGTACCCTGACGGTGGATGATAACGGATTTGGTGGGGCTCAGGTACATGAAAGGGAGGAAGACGCTGAAGAAGAAGATCTGGATGATGAAGCCAGTCTACTTGATGTTCAGTTCGATGAACACGACCCCGAAACCTATGTTCCCGATGCGCAAGACGCGGAGGCTGAGGACAATCCAGAGGAGGAGAGGACTGTGATGCTATCAAAGGTGCCTTCCTCGGCGGCAGCCGATCCACTGCCCCCCTTATCGGAGGACAGACGACCGCAGACGACCGCACCCTTGGCTGAGGCGCAGTCATCTTCAAATTCCTCGTCAAAGGGCGTCCGTATCACTCCAGAGCTAGAAAACATCGTGGTAAGCGTCGATCCCTTGACTTCTTTCCTGGCCCGTTTACTAAGCGCACTATAGATTCGGATATGGAGTACCGTTGGTGATATCCTGATCCCTGGGAAAGGTAGCGAGAAGCCGCCTCGAGCGAAAGAAACTCTGTATGTATTGGACCGCCTCTCATATGACTATTGACCGCATACATGACTTGTTAGCGCTCTTATTGAATCATTGACTACCCAGTCGCCTTCTCCAAGCTCTCCTACGTCTTCCATCTCGTCGATCTCTTCCGCAACCGCTGGTCCGACTCCTCACCAATTGAACACCGCCCAGCTCCTCCACGCACTACTCACGGCACCTAACCATGCGATGCCTTTAAATCAACTCAAAGTAGCTATAGGCGGGACGAGGGCGCTCTATGCTTGCGTAGCGAAGAAGCTCATTCGAATTGATAGGGGTGGCGGGGAACAGATTGTTTTATTTGATACATGATTTCGAAGCTGGGCACTCCACGTTCCTGGTGACATACCTCCTGCTTGGTAGCACACGTTGGATGCATTCGACATATCTAATTCAACGTCTTAGGGAAAACTATTTCCATTCTGCAGCTCCAACGGCAACAAAGGATCGCTGTGATATTGAGTGGTGGTTGGACCGCCATGGGCGTCATCCACCTTGCTCGCTTCCTTTGGCCTGTGGTTTACCGATCGTGGTGAGGTAAGGGTACATATATTTCCTTGCGCCACAGACGGCTTGCAAATGCACGCGGTGATACGGTGGAAGACATATTCACTTCATACTGACGCCTAATCGTGCGATCAGATGAGAGTGGTATGTGGTCCTCGCGAGTACTGACGTCCTCTGATGCGTGCTATCCAGCAAGTTGTCAGTGTCCCAATGTCGAATTAATGTTTCATCAATGTTTCACAGGTGTGATTGAGTTCCAGGTGAGATGTGACCAGTTTTCTTGCGGGACCAAAAGTCGGCTTTCACCAGGCTCCTTCACACCGCCGCTCCGATTCAGAGTGTGTCCGACACTATTTGGATTTTTATTTTTTAAGTTCACAATTCCTTCTAGGATGTCGCCTCACGCTGAAGCGGCGGTGTGAAGGAGTCTGATATATCACCAAGATATGTGGATTTTGCAAATCGCATCATTTTAATCTACTTGGGATGGATGACACAGACACCTTGCTCGAAGTTGCAGTTCGAAGGGCGTAGGTTTAGGAATTAATTGCCTCTGAGTGAGTTGTACGAGCTTCGGGGTGCTCTCGCGATCGGGAGGTGTTTGCTTGTACGACGTAATCTGCGCCCGAAATGACGGTGATAACTTGTCCGTGACATGTGCAACGTCATGCCCATTGCCAGTGGTAGATTCACGGAATATCCCCCGGATGGCATCATGGTGCTCCATCAGCATTCATAGCGTCTAAATACTCCACAGAATATTTATTATTAATTTAGCATGGGAACGCGAGGCACTTGGCAACAGCCGCAACACTGCTTGAACTCAAAAAAATACAGTTTCCAAGAATCCCTGTGGCCATACACCTGCCCAAGCACCTGCCTTGAAGCTTTGAAGGCTTGCTAGTTCCGCTTCTCAGATCAACTGGACTCGGAGGCACATCACTACCGCACACCCTCGACCATCGTAATATTCATTATTCCTGATCTCTCAGATGGACGCATCACGCGTGCTGCAGGGTCCTTCCGCCTAAGTACCCAACTCAGCGTTTGTGGCTTCTGCTCTGTAATTTGATCCGACGTGTCAGGATTGAGACGGTGGTTCAAGACGCAGCAGAAGGTTGGCTGTGTGAACTCGCTGTACTCTCGAGCAATGCGCCCGAGACTGGCAGCAAACGCATGGCCCTTTATCAATCCCCACGTCCCTCGTGCCGGTGTTTATTAGGAGATTGTAGCATCCTCGCTCATGCTTTCGACTCCTCTCCTTCGAATCGACCACAATTCCGACAGTCTTGAACTCCTCAAGCCCATCGATTGCCTGGCGCAGTTTGTTGCCAGGTCAACGGTCACCTCGAGTTGGAACGTCGCTCATTGCGTTAGGACTTGTGGCACAGTTTAGGCTACCGGATCACGTTGGTGGCGACTTATCTGGTGCCTTGACCATAACCTGGAGTTATAGCCCTCATGCCAGAGACTCCCCGGGTGTGCTTGAAATTGTTTGCCACGTTTATTGATAGACTAACATGCGATCCCTTGTCCCATTCAGCGTAATATCGTTTTCTTTGGAGAAACTGGAACGGGAAAGAGCTCTGCCATCAACCTCCTCCTTGAGACGGGTGCCTCCTCCGCCCCCGTTTCCAACGACACTCAGCCGTGTACACAATCTAGCGCCCGTTACGAGACCACACTCGATGGTACGAGGTACACTCTCTGGGATACCCGCGGCCTCGGTGAAGGCCGCACGTTTCTTAGTTTCTTCGGATTCGGGGGAAATTCGGAAAAAGAACTCAAGAAGTTCCTCAAGCAAAGGCAACAAAGAAATGAGATCGATCTCCTCGTCTTCTGCGTTCGTGGATCGAGAGCAACTGATTCGGCAGTGAAATACTACAACAACGTTTTCCGCGAACTGGTTGTTCCGGTCGTCGTCGTCGTAACTTATCTGGAGAGAGAGCTACACGATATGGAAGATTGGTGGATCAGAAATTCTTCTGGTTTTGAGAAATGCATGAAGGGATTTGATGACCATGTTTGTATCACCGCTCTTCCAGGTCACTCTCGAACAGCTGAATCCAAGAGAAGACTTGTCGACTTGATCACCAAGAAACGTCGCTGGCAAGCGGAAGATACAGTACCTTATGCTAGCTCTCCCATTCAGACATCCACCCATTCCGTCCCGCTACCACGCAAAGGAGGAGGGGTCTTGAGTCGTTTTAAGGCGGGATACGTAGGCGAAGTCCGCAGGGTTCCCAGTCGTCGCTTCGGGGGCTTTCCAGGGACTTCCAGCGCCGCATCTTCGACAAAAGGTTCGAGTTACTGTACCGCGCCGTCTCCTGGGGTGTCCGAACCCTCAAGCCCGATTGTCGAACCACCCACCCCTTCCAGCGCTACCATCCACATCCATGAAAAAGTGGCACCTATCGACACGAAGTCACTGGGAGTCGACGATGCACCACAACCCTCCAGCGAAGATACATACAGCACGGGGACTTCGTTGTTCTCACTGTGTATGGGGTATGCGATTATATTGAGGCTCAAGTTCATTGACTTGAGAACGCCTACAGTCCTCACACTTCGCACACTTCGCACTCCCAAGTGGACCTCCAACCGTGTACAGGTGATAGTGACAGTGAAGGTTCGTTTCCATTTCCTGGAGGATAAAGAACCCCTTGTCATATTCGTTATAGATTACTTGATGAGCGAACTACCTTTCAAACATTCATCTGCCACCGTGATAAAAAAGAAAGGCTATCCTACCCGACAAGGCTTCTACGGAGATATATGGGAGGGTGACTTGATTTCGGGGGAATCTTCTCGCATGGTGAGGTCGATTCCAGCATATTTGGGTTCACACTGATAAAGGTAACCAGATTGCGGTCAAAGCAGTGAAAGCAAACCCGAATGATAGCCAAGATCCAATGTCTCACGAGAAGGTAACCTGAAGTTGATCTCTTGGAACGACTATGAAACGTGTATCTTTTAGAGACTCCGCAGGGAATTAAGAGTCTGGGCACGATTACAACACAGGAACATAGTCCCACTGCTTGGGATCGTATCTGATTTCGGACCCTTGCCGAGCATGGTCAGCCCGTGGTTCTCCAATGGTTCCTTACGCTCGTACGTCGCTCGACACCAGTTGTCGAAGATACAGAAACACGTTCTGGTGCGTTTAAGCGTAATTTAGACGGTAACACACTCGTTAACTTCGCCGCAGCTTGGGGATATTGCAGCTGGTCTGTGTTATCGTACGTATCAGCCCCATAACCATACCTGTGACTACTTCTAATCGCGCGCGTCATAGTCCACAGTTGTGACATCGTCCATGGCGACCTGCATAGCGTACGCCTCGCCGCTACAGTGGTATTTGGGGATAATTATTGATTGGTCTTCTGTAGGACAATGTTCTGATTGATGACGATGGGAGAGCTTGTCTCACCGACTTTGGACTCTCGTTTCTCAGTGAATTCGTGGGGACACCATACCTGAAATCCAATATCTGCGGTGCCGTGCAGTTCGCAGATCCCGCACTCGTCCATCGAGCAAATAAAATGGAAACCCCGGGCTGTGTGGTTTATCCCACAATGCCCTGCGACGTGTACTCTTTCGGGGGACTCATGCTCCATGTTCGTATGGTCTGTTCACTATACGACTTCGTCTCTGATTCATCGTTTTTTACAAGGTCCTATTTGGAAAGCTACCCTTTGATGGCCTTACTCGGGGCAGCATGTTCGTGAAAGTTTTGGCGGGAAAACGACCCAAAGTTCCGACTAACGATAACCATGAAATTCCAAGTTGGCACAAATCATTAATGCAAAGGTGTTGGGATCGCAACGAGTCCAGGCGTCCATTAGCTGCCGATCTCGCGAAGATGTTCGTCACGCAGTAATACCCACGTTCAAAGTTCTATTTGCTATTTTAGTCGACTTCCCGTTTCTTGCTGGGCAGGAGCCTATCCTATCACATTGAATATTCTGAATTTATGGTGGATTCATATATCACATCTTTCCTACTATACATTTTATTGTTCGCTCGTTCCGGCCTAGCTCTGAGTCAGCATAGTTCTAGCTGTATTCACAATCTAATTTCCCTTGGGACATATTGAAATTCCTGAGAATCACAACTATATAACTACTCATGATCAATGAGAATTTATTTACTGTTCTAGATTTTGTTGTCGACCCTAATCTAATACTGGACACAGGCACACACAAAAGATACTGACTTAGAGAGAAGTTAAGATGAGGGGAATCTCAACAAGAACTTGACTGAAGTTCCTCGTTGACTTGCATTGGTTTATATAGTACAGTGTGGCTATGCTACTGGTCTGTGTGCGTGTGGCTATACAGGTCTGCCCTAAGGTATGACATCATGGAATGTTTTGGAATGATTACCTAAGAATGTCATGTAACTGTGAGAACTAAAGTGGTCCGTGACTTGAAAGATGCTAAGTCTAAAGATAAAAGATTACAGGTGATCTGATATGATAAGATAAGATAAGATTGGAAAGATTAGATAAGCGTAAAATTGACAACATTACCCCCCTTCTAGTCCTCGACTTCCAGGCAAGAGAAAGGCAGATGTTCGACTGTTGTCAAGTTTTCAAATGGTTTAAATAGTCTGTCAAAGAGAGTTTGTGCCATGTTGAGCTGGCACAGGGTGGAGGGGTGAGACTTGTAAAAGTCTGTAATAGATGCTTGCGTATGTTTAAGGTAAGAACGGGGTTCCCACATGTGGTCTTCTTCGTTTTCGCCCTTCTATTGAACGAGGAATTTGATTTTCCCTTTTTGTAAATGAGAGTCAATGACGTAGTCAACTTCGTATTCTTCATGGCCCTCGTCTGACATGTCTACTGGTCCTGGGGTGGATGAAGGTTGAGAGGGGAATTTCTCTAAATAAGGTTTGATGTGGCTAACGTTCACTGTTGGGTGAATGTGCATCATTTTCGGTAAAGCGAGTGTATAGGCATTAGGTCCTGCTGTAGCCGTAATTAAATAAAGGCCAATCCAGTGTTCCATCAGTTTCTTAGACTGCCTGGGAAGGCAGAGATTGGTGGTCGATAGCCAGACGTGTTGTCCGACTAAGAAGGAGGGTGTGTCGGAGCGTAGCTCATCCGTGTGTTTCTTCATGTCCATCTGGGCCTTCTTTAAGTTATCCAGGGTCATCTGAAGTTTGGTAGCAAAGTCTGTTGCTGCGGGGGAGGAAGAGGTTTTGGATTCTATACCCATGCATGGTTCGTATGTTTTTGTCAACGAAAACAGGGAAGTGCCTGTGGCAGAATGAATGTGGTTATTGTAACTAAACTGGGTGATGGCTAGCCAATCAGCCCATTCATCTTGTTTTTCGTGGGTGAAAATACATAAAAACGATTGTAATTCGCGGTTCAACCACTCTGTTTGTCCATCTGTTTGGGAATGGAACGCCGTTGACATATGGAGTTCGATCGAAAGCATGGAGCTCAACTCCTTCGTGAATTGTGTGGCAAATTGTGGGCCGCGATCCGAAACGACAGAGGACGGGAGTCCGTGGTGTTTCCATGCATTGTCCCTATATAATTTAGTGGTTCCCAGGGCTGTCACGGACTTGACTGTGGGAACAAACTCAGCTTCTTTAGATAATTTGTCGATAATGACTAAGACCGTATCAAAGTCATTGGAGGGGGGAAGATCGGTGATAAAGTCCACGGAGATGTCCGTCCATGGCTTTGTGGGAATGGGGAGAGGGATTAGTTTTCCACTTGGGTGTTGAGCGGAACCTTTGGCCTGTGCACAAGCCTCGCATCTTTTTATGTACTCCTTGATGTGATCGTGGAGGTTCTCCCAGATGTAGGATTTGGAAATAAGGGCCCATGTGCAGTCCGTACCTCCGTGTCCTGTGAATACGGAATTGTGGAAGAATTCCAGGATATCATGCCATAAATGTCCTACATTGGGAATGAAGATTTTGTCCTTGATGCGTAGGACACTTTCTTTGTCTACTACAACTCCTTTTGGTAGTTCACTCTCTTTTAGTAAAGCTACTGCCTCTTTCACTTTCTTCTTGAGAACCATTCCAGGGTCCGAGATTAAACCTTGTATCCATTCTGGTTTCAACAGAGTCACAGCTTTGTTGTCGTTTTTGATGCCGATCATGTGATTTTCTCATCGAGAGAGGGCATCAGCTTTTCCAATTGCTGTGCCCAGTTTGTTAACCAGATGGAAATTAAACCTTGTGAGGTATTGTTGCTGTTAATGCTGGGCATCGGAATGTAGCACAGTGAACACTCGAAGTAGTTTGAAGACTTGTTGTGGGCGAAGCAAAGAGAAGAAAGTCTCACTACCCAATGTGCACACTTGGGGCTCGTGGATGTGCTAAGTAACAATGCTGGATTGCGTAGAACTAGCTGGGGAGATACAGGCAAAGTCAGGTAGCTACTTATACGAGATAGGATACTGCGCAATCCAGTGAGCGCAGTAAGGGCTATGTGACTGTGCACTGCATAAGGCAATGTGCACAGTATGGGCTATGTATCAATGGGTAAAAGGAACACGAGTCATCATATAAGGAGAATGATGACAAGGAGGAACTTGGTCCGTTACATGTGCAAAGGCGGTTCCGAAAAGTTCCGAAGAAACCCTTGTGGTTCCGGTGAGAAAGAGAATTGACAAGGCTAAGTAAAGTGTGGTTCCGAGAGGTTCTGAGAGATTCCGGTTCGGAACTAGAGAAGTAGGATGTGATTCCGGTCCGGAACCAGGAAGACTAACTAGGGAATGAAGATAAGCGTCTTGCGAAGTTGCGAGGAGAAACAATGAGTCCATAGATATAGGGAAAAGATGGGTCATAAGGGAAAATCATAACATTACCCCCTTCGTAACGTTGAAGCACCTGCTCAATGATCTGGTCCCTCTACATCTCCCTCATTGATCTCGTAATTGGTGAAGTTGAGATCACCATTGAGAAAGCCGTCATCTTGGTTGAGCCCATTGTAAACCGGGCAATTGGTGCGAATGTGCCCATACTCGTCACATTCCCCACATCGTCTCCAGGGAAATTTAGCCTGGATATGCCCTGGGGCATGTTTGTGACACCAGGGGCAGGTGTACTTCCCGCAAAAGACTTGGAGGTGATCCGGTTTTCTGCATTGGTGGCAGCGGAGTCGCTTTTTGGGATGAATGGGGATGTGGGAAGTGTTGACGTTGATTGAATCTCGAGAGGTGCCTGCTCCGTCAAGAGAGGTGGATCTGACTGCTCGAAAGGAGTGGAGGATAGGGCGGAGGGTGTTGTCCAGAGTGTTCATGGTTGTCTGGGTGAGTTTGGGTGGTAACAGGCTCTCATGGCGACCAAGAGCTCCTCGTTGCATGTCCTCAGGGGCAGGAGTGGGCGAACGGGTTGTGACTGGAGAGTCTTCCAATACATCAGAGGGAGCAGAGGCATGAGTGTTGATTTTAGGGGATTCTGGAATGGAGATTGGAGTGGGAAAGTATGTCCTTTCAGGGGAGTGAGGAGGTGGGATCTGGTGGACGGGTGAGGGGGTTCTTTCTACAGTTACAGGTGTGTCCAGATGGGGATTGAAGGGTATGGCGCAAGGGGCGTCTCCTACATAGACCCTATACTCGTGGACGCTCATGATCTCGAAGAATGGTTCTACGATGGGTCGGAGCAAATTTTCGTCGATGCGGTCCACTAAGTGTCCAAAACCTTCCTCATAGAGGAGGTCGAGGGTGAGGGAGTGTGCCTCGTTTACTCCGGTTTGCATGGCAGCTACAAAATGTTCTGGGGAATCATGGGGGACGAGTTGTTGGGCAGCGAGGCGGATGATTTGGTATGTTCGGAAGAGAGAGCATAAGTCTTTGGTTTTCTTATCATAGTTGTAGCGCAGGTCTAATTCCATGCGCAAAGTGAGGGCAGGGGTAGTCAGGACAGAGGCGAAGAGAATCCTCCTCAAGCGAGGGGGAAGGCAATTAGAGCAGATGTAATAGGGGTAGGGTAGCTCCAGATGGTTCTTTTGTGCCATAAGGGATTCGTAGGTTCCCCTGGCCATGATGCAGTTGCGATGGTTGTTCGAAGAGGAGGGATGTTGGGTCATGATTTGTAGTGCCAGGGGCAGCCGCTGTATAGTCTATTGCAGAAGTATTGGTGTTCAAGGGGATGAGATGGAGGGAGGTTGTTGCGATAAAGGAAGAAGAACTTGTAGAAGGGAAGGCCTGGTTGGAATTCAAAGTTTCTCTTCTGGAGCATTTACTGAGGGAAATCCTTTGGTCAAGTGGACTTATATTTGTCCAGGAGTGTTTGTGCATGTTGGAGGTTTCCCTCCAGTTCCCAGGTGTTTTCTGCTGCGGAGTATCCTTTTCAGGATACTAGGTACTGCCTTCTTCCTTGTGTTCTGCGGTGTAAGAGGATGGAATCTATTTCGTATTCTTCTTCTCCACCAATCAATTTGGGCGGTGGGTTGGAGAAGTTGGGGCTGTGTTCCGCCGTTTCTTGATAGGGGGATAGGTGTTAACACTGGGCGTCGGAATGTAGCACAGCGAACACTCGAAGTAGTTTGGAGATTTGTTGTGGGCGAAGCAAAGAGAAGAAGTGTCTCACTACCCAATGCACACACTTGGGACTCGTGGATGTGCTAAGTAACAACGCTGGATTGCATAGAACTAGCTGGGGAAATACAGGTGAAGTCAGGTAACTACTTATACAATGTATGATACTGCGCAATCCAGTGTGCGCAGTAAGGGCTATGAGACTGCGCACTGCGTAAGGCGATGTGCGCAGTAGAAGCTATGTATCAATGGGTAGAGGAACACAAGTCACCATATAAGGAGAATGGTGATGAGGAGAGGTTTGGTCCATTATGTAAGAAGAGGCAAAGCGTGACTCACAAATGTGCATCAGGCGTTCATAAGGTTATGTAAGAAAAAGGTAAAGCGTGACTCAACAAGTGTTTGTCAGGTGTTTGTAAGGCGTGACTCAACAAGTGTTTGTCAGGCATTCGTAAGGCAAAA
>JBBPLF010000426.1:0-27157 GCA_038089615.1 Aureoboletus auriporus
TCGCCCAGAGGGATCCATTTTGGCAGGCTCGAGTGCCTGATTGAGAAGGGCTAAGCACGTCGATGAGCTATAGGAAACGGGTGAAAGCAATCGACCGACATTGCTCTCTCGATACGGAATTGGCCATCGTGTATGCAGAAGTATGTGAATTTGTGGTGGATTTCGGATGGAGAGGATGATGATGGAGGGAAGTGAACAACTTGTGGGAGTGGTTATACATTAAAATCGATGATCGCAGGCGAAATTTGTCATGCATGCCAGTGGCCTCTGACGCACTCAATTTCTCCCGTCAAACGAGGCATTACCGCTAACCATCCACGGAAGTGTCGTTTTTTTTTTTGCAGTGCCTGTGAGCTCGCCCAGATCGAACTCGAGGGAGCTCAAGGTCGAGTGTGTGCCCGAGGTTACGCAGAAGAAGAAGAAGGGCAAGAGGATGGGGATGAATGGATGGTCTTACTGATATCGGTGAGTTCACCTGCGAACGGATAAGCGGTACGAGAAATGCGGTGACGGGAAGCGGGTGCCAGCTTCGTGCAATTGAGTGGAGTGACTTGGAGCCAAAGAGGTTGTGGCACCGGCACTGAGCTCTCTTTATTCCAATGCCCCACTTTGCTGACCCTAGGCCCCTCTGTCCAACCATACTCGCTGCTCAGCTCCACGACCATCAGCAGGCCAGCTCAAACGCTGCTTCACCCCGACATTCACTTCGTCGTCCAAACTGACCCTTGCCCATGCACGCAAGGTCTACTTGTCTGGCCCTCTCGTAAAATGCCTCGAGGGAGAGCCACATGATCAACGGTCACTCAATGAGGATGGCTAGGTCGACATTGGTGGCGCGACCCTCAGCAATAGGAGCCATCGGAAAGCAACTCAAGATTCCACTGGCAGTACTGGTATCAAACGACCAGAATTTTGTATAGTACGGGACCGGCTCCTTACAGAGGTAACTGTATCTTTTATTTCACCCGGATCTGCCTGGACTGACTTGGTCAATGGCAGTTGAGCAAGACGGGGGTAATCACAATCTACATGGGTTTGCGCGCCGAGGAGGATAGTGCATTCCCCGTGCGTGATCCGGTTTCCTCTCAAATTTGACTATTTTCCCAGACCAAGGAGGACTATAGGCTCAAAGTTTAAAAAGAGAGATCTGGATAATCTGAAGCTGAAATGCTGCAAATTTTTCAAATCTCTATTTTTGAAGCACTCGAGGATCATATTTCGTCCATGATTCAAGTTCGAGTCACCTGCGACCAAAGGGTGAAGATCACAAGCAACGCACAGGAAATGTGTGATGTAACTCGGCGCGACGCCCCGAAGCTTGCTTCTAAGGAAAAGTCTTTTCCAGAGTTTCCGAAATATATACAGCGAAACCAGGTAAACGCTTCAGCTTGTATAGCAGAAGAGCCCTTGCTGAAATATGTGGTCCGATGCAGACTCGGCGATGAATTCTAAGCTGGAAGATAGCCTCCTATAGCGGATGGCTGGATCCCTAGAGAACATACTCTCTGACTCAGACGGCCCTCAGCTGTTGATCGCAGTCTTCTGTCGGAGTAAGTATATATCCATTGTCAACGTTGCATATCTGTTTGCTCTGACACAAGGAGGTTCACTCCATCGCCCTGCGGATGTATTCTGCATGCTGTACTTATTCTCATTAAAAAAACAGGGTGATTCTTGCTGAGTCGTACCAAGAATCACCCTGCTTTTTTTATGGGGGTCCGTGAGATAATCGGTGATGTAGACGTGGAGGGTCTTGATCGGGTGAGTTTTACCGTGCTGACGGAGAAGAGCTGAAGGGAAGGTTTGAACGTCTCAATCTTAGAAGTTGATCGATGACTTGGACGGTCATTGGTACCTGTCAAGCGCAGACTCTGACCTGGTACTCATCAAGACATGCCACATCATCCCCCGCCTATCATCCTTCTCCATTCATAGCAAACTTCCTCAACTTGGATCCCACTACCAGCCCTTCCCACAGACGTCCCTTCCAACCGACTTTGCTGGCCTTGCTCCCTAGATGAGTCAATCAAAGTCCCTCGGTCCAACCAAATCCGCTACTCACACTCAACTCGACTAACAAACCGCGATCCCGTAGATCCCTTAGCATATGCGTGGGGAGGCAAATTAATAGAGCAGATAGGTCCCCCAGTTGCGCAACTTATCTCAACACAACTCATGCCCTGCGTTTCTTTTCATTCCCTGTGCGGTGAATGTCATCTCAATGTCAAGCGAGGGTCCCTCGTGGATGGATACGTCTCGGCCTGTCGTGACAAGTACGGATAGGATGTCCGCAAAGAGACTTTACGAAACGGTGAGACGCGTAGCACGCGTCTCATACCGGAAATGCTTCCCTTGCCCTCGCCTCGGGGTAGTGAAGGAACTTGGACGAGTGACGGAAGACACAGACGTTTTTAAGAGAATACATCGAGTCTCGAGAGCGCGCGGGTCTGTACAGCTCAGTGTTGGGTTCAATGGGTTCCTGATGGAGACACATGTGTGAGCACAAAGTACGGAAAGAGAGACGCGATACCTTGAGTCGCTCGATCAAGCTCGGACCTGAGTTGAGCGTCTGGTATACTGTCAGCGCTCTGCAGGTCGATCGCGTTCGTGCCGAATCGTGCGACGTACCAACACTTCCTCTTCTGCATCGTCCTTGTCACATCTTTTTTTTTTCTTCACTGCCACTTTTTTTATTCCAGCGCGGTGCCGTTACAGGGAGCTCAGTATTACCACGCTCGATCTCATCAACACGCGAGGGTGCACCAGTGGTTGGGTGTGTAACACTGAGCGCATAGAAGAGCGCATAGCAGAAATCAATTCATCGTGTATGGATCCCCAGGTGAAAAACAGACTTCGCCTATCCGGAACGGAAATCCTTTCCCTCAACGGAGATCAACATCGATGCATCGTGGAGAACCTAGGGCGAAATGTCGCTGCATGTCGGCAAGAGGATCGATTCCCAACCGTGAAGGGAGCTTAGACATTACTCCTTGATACATTGGATTACCAGTTCTGAAGCGCCGGTCGGTGTATGATATATGGACGGGAATGCCACGTCATGAAGGTGAATTCAGTGATGCATTGGCTCCCCTCCGAGTTACTGTCTTTCGTTTACGGACACAAGATGGCTGGGATCTGAATCTCCAATACGATACACACATCGACGTTGACAGGGTCACATCGACATCCTTGAAGGACATGTTCTGTCCGAGCAGTCGCATCCTGACAAGACCCACAGGGCTGTCGTAACAGCAATTTTAATTCGTACTTGCATACTTGGTAAACAGGGTCCGTTGTAGGGGTGTGGACAGATGCGACGTGAGACACCTTGTCGTTTTATGTACGAACTTGACTGCCAACACCGAAATGAGTACTGTACTGTCCACAACGATGGCGGGGGTGCCTGCAGAACGCTACTTATCTAGGCTGTACACGATAAACGGTCCTTCGTACCGGGATTACTGATATCGGAAAAATGACTAATAACGCCGCTGGTGTTGGTCGATCGGCAGCTTGAAGCCTCATGAGACTCGCGAGGCTTGCACACGTACAAGTATCGCTAGCCCGGATCTTGGACGTTGAAACGCATCGGCACCGTGACTCGTCCCCACACGTGTCCTGCGCGAGTAAACGAAATCTCGGGAGATGAACACGCTTGAACCACATGCTTTTTTTCCTGTCACGATTGTCGTACGATGTGCAGACAAGGTTCGAGTAGGAGAGTTTAACGTCGACTGTTTCATAACGAAAGACGTGTTATTGTTTTACCGGTCCCCAGACATAATTAAACTCAACTTTCAAAATGGATTGAAAGTTTGGTTGGCAAGAAAGAACTTGGTTGACACCATGACCCTGGGTGACGGTGACAGGTTCTCTTCAACTTCTAGTTGTTCGCCACCAAACAAATGGCACGTGCCATTGCTTACTAGCAGTATTCTATTCTCAGTCACGTTCATGAAACTTTGGACACGAACATATAGTACATCCATCCCTTCGGAGGTGGTAGTGGGTGACGTGTCCTGCGTAAGTACTCAAATATGCATACAGATGAGGATTGATATATGGGTATCATAAGTGCATGATGGTTCAGCTACGTCCATCGTGACGGTGAGTCCCAACTGTGACACTCTATGCGAATTAGACACTCACTCCTTGTCAGATCAGAATGGATCCTGTGCGTGCATGCGCAAGAGATCGTTGAGTATCCTCGCCACCGATCCGGCGCCTTCGGACACGCGCTCTCGTTCGCTTTCCTTGACTTTCGGAAGGTACTGCGAGTTGAAGCGGTCAGGATGCCACTTTCGAATGTTGTCCTTGATGCGCTCCTTCGTGGCTCTGTCCTGTGGGTGAATCGGCGACAGCATATATGCGGTAATGGCAGGCGAGTTGAGATCATCAGGAGCTTTTGGTCGTTTGAACGTGGGCCACGGAAAGTCTTCCCATATCAGCGACCCCAAGGTTTGAATCTTGTCCCACTGGTTCCGGTGAGCCTCGAATAGTTTCGTGACGTCCTCTTTCGACATCGTCTTACCCGCCTTTGTCTGCCTTTCGTGCTCCTGCATAGCTAACCGCGCCTGTTCACGCCTAAATTGCTCTTCGCGCTGTTGAGCTTGCTCAGCCTGTCGGCGATGGAACTCAGCCTCCGAGAGCGGTGGATTTGGAGTGCTACTGGTAGGAGGCTTCGGCGTCGGTGTCGCCGTTCCTGTTGGCTTGGGAGTACTCGACGGTTGGGTACTCGTGGAAGAACTGGGTCGCGTGGAAGCCGATGACCACCCACTGACAGGATTGTTCCGACTGGAAGCACTCGTACTGACTCGATCAATCGGTGAACTCGCAGAGGTAGACCCGCTACGTTCGTTACGATTAGGGATTGGCCAGGGACCCGAAGTATTAGTCGTCTGAGGGGAGGGGGTAGGTCGAAATGTCTCCTGAGGCCAGGTTTCCCAAACCTCTTGTTTCTTTCTTTCTTCAGCTCTCTGACGACGTATCTCTTCCTCCCGTTTCCGAAACTCGTCTTGCAGCCTATCGTCCTCCCTGCGACGCATTTCTGACTCTCTGCGATTAAGGTCGTCTTCCCGTCGTCTCAATTCCTCCTCTCGTTTACGCAATTCCTCCTCTTTCTTTCGCGTTTCTTCCGCTTTGAGACTGATCTCCTCCGTTCTACGCCGTGCCTCTTCCTCCCTTCGCTCGGCCTCTTCTTGTTTCTGTCTCGCCTCGAATGCTTTCCGCCTTGCGTCTTCTTCCATCATCTTGACCTCCTCTTCCCTCCGCCTGGCTTCTTCTTCCTTCTGTCTGGCTGCCAATTCCCTCGATTGCGCCTCTTTCTCCTTCTTCCTCAACTCCTCCTCTTTTCGTTTGGCCTCGATCTCCCTGGTCCTCGCCTCCTTCTCCTTCCGCTTAGCCTCCTCTTCCTTGACCCGAGCCTCTTGTTCTTTCTTCTTCGCCTCTTGCTCCTTCTTCTTGGCCTCTTGCTCCTTCTTCTTGGCCTCTTGCTCCTTCTTCTTGGCCTCCTGCTCTTTCCTCCTGGCCTCTTGCTCCTTCCTCCTGGCCTCCTCTTCCTTCCGCCTCGCCTCCTCCTCTTTGATCGCGGCCTCCCTCTCCTTCCGGTTAGCTTCTTCTTCCTTTCTTCGCAGTTCTTCCTCTTTGCGCTCCGCCTCGTAGTCCCCCCTCTGCTTGGCCTCCTCCTCCAATCTCCTCATCTCTTCCTCGCGCATCTGCTCTTCAACCCTCTTCCTCCTGATATCATCCTCGCGTTTCAGTTCCTCGGCTTTCCGTGCCAACTCCTCCTCACGCCTAGTCGCAGCATCTTCCCTCTTGCGTAAACCTTCCTCGATGTCCTGTATGCGCCGTTCATTATAACCTCGGCTCCGCCAGCTCCTGTTATCGAATGCGTCATCCGATCCATCCTCCTCAAAGTCCTCGCGGCGGATATGGACTGTACGAGGCCCGTGGTGGCTTCCCTCCTGTTGGAAGTAGTGCCGCATGTCCTGAGATGAAAACCGCCCACGGAGTTGAGTGGCTTGCCAGCTGCGTCCGGCTTCTTCGGGGGTCTGGGGAGAACGTGACGAACCTTCCCAACGAGTCTCGTAGGGTGAGCGAGAGGGCGCATTCCAATTCCTTGAACCAGGACTGGACTGAAAGGAGAACGTATCATCGACCGTGAACGATCTCTTGTTGGCGATGGGGCGGCTCGCAGAGGGAGGGGGAGCATGTACACGGGAACTATCCGCGGTTCGATTGTACGTCGCAGAACTCGGAGGAGATGTGGACGGGATCTGGGAAAACACGATGCGGTCCTCGTTTCTCTGGCTATTGCTGTGGACCGAACGATCATCAGGGTAGACATAACCAGGTCTCTCACGATCCCGAGCTCGGTCCAAGCTGGTCCACTCTTGGTCCGCAGAATGAATGCTCGCTCGTTCACGGTCGATGTTGGCAGAGATGGCGTCGAGGGGGTCTGAAAAGGCGGTGCTGAGGATAGAGGGTGCTTTAAAGGAAGAGGTTGCACTCGCAGTACTGCTCCGTCTCGCGAGGGTGAACGTGCGGGACATTTGTGCGTCCTCCTCGGGGGTGATCGACGGCTTCCAAAACTCCTGTACGATGGGTCTCGCGGTCATGCTTGGTTTACGTCGAATGCTCTCCCTGCGGGTCGGATCGAGGGGATCGATAGGCGCACGAGTGGGGCGTGACATGGGCTCAGGCTCGTCGTACAAGGGAGAGGGCTTTGAACGTTCCAAAAAGGATCTATCCATGTCCAGGATGGAAGGTGCTTTCCAAGAACCCATGGATGTGACAGATCCGGCACGGACCTTCCGTGTGCTTCGGACGGAAGGGATCTCGTCTGGAGACGCAGGAAGCTCGTCGCGTTCGTAGCTGAGCGAGTGAGAAGAAAAGTAGTGACTGCCGTCTCGCTCGGGGTCTACTAGCTGGGTAGGTGTTCGGGCAAGACGGTCGGGCTTGCGATTGAATGGAACTGGAGTTGACGTAGCGCTTTCTGGAAGAGGATCGGGTTGGTACTGAACAGGAGGGGGTGGAGGGAGTGGAGGGGGCGGGGGCGGGGGCGATGGAGGAGCGAGTGGAGGGGGAGGAGCGAGTGCGATGGGTCCAAAAGACGGGAGGGTGTCCTTGTTCTTCCTCTCCTTCTCTATCCTGTCCAAGATAGCCTGTTGCTCCTTCATCATGCTCTCTGACCAAGCCCGATCGAGCTGCTCGCCAGCAGCCCACCGTCGCTCCTGACGTTCGCGCTCGAGGGCGATTCGGAACTGCTCCTCTGCGAGCTGACGGATGGTTCTGAGGGTCGTGAGGTGGTCGGTGGTGAGGCGGTCTCGCTCGTCGGGGCCGACGATACCCTTGGCGAGTTCGTCGTTGAGTTTCTGTTTTGCCTCGTCGACCATGGAGCGGAGACCTGCCTCGATGTTCAGCTTGAGAGCCTGTTTCCACACATCGTCGGGCTCGAGATCGGGGGGCAGCGGAGCGCTGGAAGTAGCGTTTTGCATCAAGGATGCCATCTAGAGGGGGGGACTAAGCGCCGTGGGGCGAATGAATTGAATTGGAGAAGAGGAGGGATGGGAGCGAGGAAGGGGACTGTGATGGCATGGATGCCGCGTGTTCAGGACACGCGTCGGAGAAGAGGATGAGCGTACTCACTGGGACAAAGTCTAGTCGATAACGCGCATTCGGGATGGCACGGCTGTCCGTCGTGATCAGAAGCAAGACAGTGAGGACATGTGGAGCTGATCGCTTGACCCGTGCGGGAGATAACAAGAAACTATTGCTAGCTAATTCAAGACTCGGGTCGTTTGACACACTCATCACGATTCATTTCGAACGACAGGGATGCCATCGATCCCCCCCTGTATTTCTGTATGAGAATGTCTGTAACAATTATTATGTGAGGAGGCAGTGCGGCCTCGAGGCAGACGCGAGTTCAAATGGGTCTCTCTTTCTCCTCACTCACCTCCCCCAAAAAATTTCGGTATGTCTGTTCGACGAGATTCTTTCCGTGTGGCTCACACCGCCCGCTTTGTATCGCGTCCCGAATCGTTCCTTTGGCGTGTACAGGATCACATTCCTATCATGGACCGATCGTGAACCTGATCACATCGCTTTTGGGAACCCGAGCAAGATTAGTTGCCAGCACGCGACCCGATGCCCATCAATCCAGTCATTTCATCTTCTCAGCTCTTCTCCATCCCGTCTTTTGTGGCGTACAAATTTTCTCTTGCCCTAGCTCTTCATCCATCTCTTCCCCCTCCAAATGCCTCCAAAGCGTCGCGGCGC
This sequence comes from Aureoboletus auriporus, assembly GCA_038089615.1. NCBI lineage: Eukaryota > Fungi > Basidiomycota > Agaricomycetes > Boletales > Boletaceae > Aureoboletus > Aureoboletus auriporus. The sequence continues at coordinate 8,281 of JBBPLF010000426.1, forward strand.
TCAGGCAAAGGCTCCCAAGCCACCTCCCGATCTACCCAAACCTACTCCCTCTGCAAAACCCGCCCCCCCCCCCCCCCCACCTCCCCCACCACCCCTCGAGCCCGACGCAACCAAGGTCCGCAGGGAATGGGCCAGATTCATCGACGTGTGGTACGAACCACAAAAGAAAAAGCTCGTCGAAAAACTCCAAAAGGACCTCCTCATCAAATACAAGAACCTCGGCTCCGCCAAGGAAACTCAGAAACTACGAGAGATGGAGCTCTTTGAGAAACTCGACTCGATAGCACAGCAGCTTGCACAGCCTGCCCGCGCAGAGTGGGAACGCCGTCTCGAGCTCGCCCAGTTACGCGAAGACCAATGGGACGACATGTCTGGCGAAGAACAGCAGGCAGTCATGAGCGTATTCGTCGGTTTCTTTACCGACGATGTCGAAGACTTGGACGACGACGACATCTCCACCATCCCTTCCTCCATCGAGGAAGACGACAGCGCCGTCGAAGATCCTCCTTATAGAGGTATCCCCTCTTATCCTCCTTCCGTCCCTTCCGCCCCTTCCAGACAACCCATTCCACCCACCCCCACCAGGGGAAATTTCGAATTCGTCAATCCAACATCCTTCTTCACCGATACCATGACTCCACCCAATCCATCCAAAAATTTACCTGCTCTCTCCATGGTGAGTCGATCCTGTGTGTCCTGCCACACGCTTATCCCTCGTCCCTTCAGGATCACCTAGCAACGCTAGGGCCATCTAATCCGGTTCGCCCTGCTGAACCTGTGAGTGGCGGCGTCGGTGGCATGCTCGGCTTCCAGAACTGGGCTTCGGAAGCCGGAATTGTCTCCCAGCAACCTCAGGCTCAGGGTCCATCAGCTAAACCCCCGCCCCCGCCTCCGCCCCCGCCTCCTACATCGGCTCCGACTCTCAGCGCTCGTCCCCGCGCGACCGACAACATGTCACGTCAAGCCTCGGCAGCATCCACCTTTCCTTCTCCGCCATTGAAAACTTCCTCGCCACAATATTCGCCACCTAATCCGACAACTAAATTCTCGCCCCCGATTAATGCGGATAGCCTACCTCTGGGAAAACGCTATATCGGTCCCGTCATCACCGAGGAGGAACCCGATCCCATGGACGAAGAACTTTTCAAGTCCAAAATGGCAGAAGACTATCAACAGTATAAGATTAGCCTTCGTATCCAGATGATCTATCAGTTCCATGCCGAGGCAGCCGACATCGAGATCAAGCTATTTGAGTCCCTTCTCGCTGTCGAGGGGACAAAGGAGAGCCGTGCCCGAGCCGTGCAGGAACATGAGACGAGCATGATGCACCTCCGTGAGCAGAAGGAGGAGGAACGCAAGCGTCTCTGCGCAGAGGAGCGCGACAAGCGGCGAGAGGAGATCCGACAGCACTTTGCACAGCGGCGGACCCGGGAGGTTGACCCTCCACCAAGGGTGAGTCCACCAGTGCCATGGCCTGACAAACCGTCGGCTCAACAACGATCGGCACAGGCAACTCACCAAAAGGAGAGCGTCCCCATCCCACAGCCTGCTGTTATCCCCTCCGCGAAACTCGAACTTCCGAGTGTCATGAAGAAGTCGAACAGTACTTTGTCCACATTGTCCCAGGACGAAGCGTCCGCGAACGAAGCACTCTTTGCCAACGCCATGGCGTCGATGGCCCCAGGGAAAGCTGGTTCTACAGGGTTGACCTCTGCCCAAGCTTCGTTGAACGAAGCTCTATTCTCTAACGCCGCCGCCATCCTTGCTGCTCAAGGTCAACCCGAAAGCAGTGGGAAGAGTACCTTGCAACCCCCAAGCATTATGAAAAAGTCCATCAGTTCCCGTTCACAGGACCAGGACGTACCTCATATCACCGTTAGCTTCGCCGATCCCTTTGCCCCTGAACCCGCACTACCTCCGCCTACCTCCGCAAAGGGTAAGAAGGTGAGGAAGGCTCAACCAGTGGTGCAGCCTCCTCCAAAGCCAGTTACCATCACTGAGGAGTTGGAAACCGACGGAGAACCGCCTCCTCCAGCACCGTCTCTCTGGGATACAGCTGCGGTTGCTGCCAAGAGCGCTTGGGGAGTGGCGTCCGCTTCCATCTCTACGTCCAAAACCAGATTCAACCCTTCGGTTGAGGACGATGGAGACGCTGATCAAATCTTCATGCCTGTGCCCGCGCCTCCCAAGGGTAACGTCAATACGAAGAAGGCTGCGCCTGTCTCGAAGAAGGGGAAGAAAGTGACGATTACCGAGGAGCCGGATGTCGACGCTGATCCGATTATCTCTCCGCCATCATCCTCGAAGACGAAGGCGACGAAGGGAGGGTGGGGTTCTGTGTCCACCAAGTCCAAGGTCACGCCCTCCGTTTTCGAGGATAGCGAACCCGAGTTTGTTCCTCCACCGCCTCCAGTGGCACCAGCCTGGGGAAAGAAGACTGCTCGATCAGCTGCTGCTGCCACCAAACCTTCTTTGAAGCCACAGCTGAAAGTCGCCATCTCGGAGGAGCAAGAGAGTGAGTTTGAGCCAAGCCCTGCGCCTGCGCCTGCACCTGCTCGTACGAACAAGGCCAAGTCCGCATGGGACCCGCCTGCTGCCATGCCTAGTGCAAACACCAACAAGCAGGCAGGGAAGAAAGCCACGCAGCCGCCAGCAGAACCTCGCCGCGGTGCCAAGACCCCTGGCTCCAAGTCCGCCCGCGTGGACCCTGTTCCGGATCCCGAGGACGAGTACCTGGAGACGGCCGCAGACGACATGATGCCTGGTGCTCTAGGGTTTGCGGTGTCGGAAGAGGCAGACGTGGAGGGCGATGCGAGCGCGTGGTTTAACCCGGAAAACATCAACTACTGGGCCAAATTCGTGGATGGTCAACCAGAGGTGGAGACGCAGGTCGTCCCAGAAGCGGAGGTCGACGAACAAACAGGCAAGCATGTTCGGTGGACACCCACAGCCGGCGGGGAGAGCGATGATGAAGAGGCATTTGGGGAGGAAGACGAGGACCTGGCGACCAACATGTGGATGCAATATGCGATCAGTGGAGCTGATGTACCCGCCTTGGGTAACGCACCTGAAGAACCCCATGTCATGCCTTCTGAAAGCGCACGGCGCGATGCGGGTCTTTGGGAGCAAGGCAAGGGGAAGAAGAAGTTGAATCCGACTACCGGTGACTTTGGGAATCGTGCGCAGCAGACTTCGGTCTTCGATAGAGCCGCGATCACCGGACAGTGGCCCAAGATGGAGAGCTGGTTGTCCCCTCCTTCGAGGGGGCAAAACTCGGGCTCCACTAGAGTCTTTTGACGTGTTTGTGTTTGACATCCGGTTTTTTCTCTTCTTTTTCTTTTTCTATTTCCGTTCGGTTTTTGCTCTGACTCGCTTTCATGATATTTGCGCGCGCCCTTTTTTTTTATTCCCAGAGTTCTACATTCTGTATATTATATTTTCCTCACGAGACGCCTGCAGGTTCAGCACGAGTAACTTACTCGGATAATTCTAATCTTGTTGTTGCTGCTATCACCTGGTCTAGTCTTAGTCTACTTCACCATTTGCTCGTTATGTTATGTTTTTGATGGCTTATTGGACAGCGTACTGGGGTAGTGTGGTGTGGAGGGAAGAAGGAGGACATATCCTTTTTTTCATTACTGCACTTGTGGACTCTTTTTAAAACGAGCGTCGTCCGAAATGAGGCACACGTTTTTTGAAGTTCGGACTTTATGATGCACGGACGCGTGGCGCTATGCCGGCGGAAACTCCACTAGCAGGTGTCCAAGGACGACGAATGGGGGTTGATCGAACTCGGCAAACGGTCCTGGCGTTGTTTTTGGGGGGAGGAAGTTCAAGTTCAGTGTGGGTGGAACCCCTCGATCATATATCGCCGTTAAGTGGGCGGCGCTCGGAGAGAACGATCGGCTGCGTCATCACGCTTGACGTCTGCCGTGCGTGTGCCCGAGGGGAAGCGTGTGATGGGATACCCCGGCCCCGATGGCATCGAGCTCTCGCCTCGGGGGTATTTAAGACCGATTCATGAGCACGGGCCGGGAGGGGACTCGATAGCATCTCGGACTCGGACTCGGTCGTGTCTTGTGGGATCGGGGATCATTTCATGCCAATCGTCGTATACGCGTATGGCCTCAGACTCGTGGGGCTGTTCTACCATCGCTGGTGTTGGACGCACGCCAGATCGATATCACTCCAGATGAGGAAGAACGACTTGGTTTCTGGCTGACCATATCTCATCAGTGTCATAGGGAGTAGTGTGTCATGTCAACATATATTACAACATAGTTTCATATTTACTGCCTGTACAACGTCTTTAGCTCTGCGCCTCTACTTCTTCCGTCATGATTCTCGTGAGTATCCTTGCAACCGCACCTGCGATCGCCTGCGCGGCCGCCTGCTGGGACGACTGAATCTTGGGTAGAATACGCGTGTTGAATTTATCGGGATGGAAACGCAACATCTCCGATTTGACCTTGTCCCGCGCGGTTTTTCCTTCGACGCCGGGTCGTTGAGGATGGAACAAAAACGCACGGACGTCTTGGTAGGCGATCTGGTCCGCAGAAGCAACGACGGTAAACACGGGCCAGGGCATCTCTCGCACATCGATGGGCGGCAGCGCGTCGTTCGTCCGAAGCTCGTTCCACTTGGCCTCGTACAGGCTAAAGTGCCGACGAACGTGCTCGTCCTGCTCAGCGGCACGACGCGCAAAGGACCGAGCCTGGCGTTCGCGTTCTTGTCTCGCGAGACGTTCCTTTTCTTCGCGGATGAACTGGTCGTATTGGCGCTGACGCTCGATTTCCTCTCGCAACTTGCGCGCCAGTTCCTCTCGAAGGCGACGGTCTTCCTCCGCCTGTTGCCGACGCTCCATCTCTTCCCTCAGCTGGCGTTCCTTCTCCTCTCTCCGTCGACGCTCCCTTTCCGCCTGTCTTTGACGCAGTTCCTCCTCCCTGGCCTTGCATGCGAGTTCCTGGCGGAAAAACCGTTCTTGTTCCTCACGAATCTGGCGCTCGCGTGCTTCATGCGCACGTCGCCGTTCGTCGTCGGCACATATCGCAGCCTCTTCTATCCGTTGATATTGCGCCGCCACCCGATCGTCGTCTGCCTTGACGAACTCTGCCACCGCCCTTTTTTGCTCCTCCAAGGCTTCCGCGTTTTGACGTTCCCCCCACAACGTCGCAGCGTGCCTGTCTCTCTCCTCGTGTTCTTGACGCCTCTGGTCCGTCTCGGCCGCGGCGCGTGCGACCCGTTCACGGCACCGTTCGAGATCGTGCGCCAACCCGTCGCTAAACGCGAGTTGCTCGAGTTGCTGGAGAAAGATCTTGTCCTCGGTATTCATGTGCTCGGGGGTCATCAACGCCTTGGCTTGCCTGTGGAGTTTGCTGAGACTGTCGCGTGCCCGGGCCAGGCGTCGCTGGTGACGATCGTGGTGCTTCTTGAGGCCTGCATCGCGTTTGTCTTTCATCTGTTGCGCGCGGCGATGGGGGAGAAACACACCAGAGCGGACGGCGTCTTTACTGAACGAGAGATGTTTGGGCCCACGTTTGTCTTTGCGCCCAAGGGGGTTGAGAAACGGCGCGTGGGCAGCTTTTGGGATCGCGTGTCGAGGGTTGTCGGGGGCTAGGGTGGACGGGCGCATGGGGGTCCCGAAACCATCGTTGGCGAAAAGATCAGCAAGGCGCAAGGTCGGCGGGGCGTTGTCGTCGTAGTGATGCGGGCCTTTTGGAGGGCTGTTCAGGGGGCTGGGAGCAGGAGAAGCATCGGCCGCTCCAAAGCGGTTAAAGCACCGCCTGGGCTTGATATAATCCGCGATCCTGATAGCAGCAGGGGACGCCAGAGGGGTCGACGGCCTGTAGGGATGGTAAGGACGTGGCCGAGTAAACATGTCTGAGAGGGCCAATCGGGTGAGGCGATGGGGAGATGAGATGGTGTGACTCGGTATAGGTGGGTCGTGGGTGACATGCGTCCGCATCTTATACTGGAACCGTTCAAAGCAACACCACTTTTGTCCACCCATGGTCCGGTCCACAGTCTTCAAGTGATTCCTATTGTTCTCTCGACACCTGGGAACTCCGCCAGAGTCCATATTCTGTGGATGTTCCGGATGTGCGCGCAATTCGATTAGTGATTGCCAAGTCGTAAACAAGCGCCCACATACGTGACACAACCAATCACGGTGGAATATACCCAACCTGGAAATATGAGGCAGTGAGTGTGAGTCGGCGCGCGCAGCCCACCTGTCAAATTCGCAGACGTTATTCATTTCTATTTGTGTCCACCGTCGTCCGCCCGCCTCACCGCGCTCGGAACATGACAGGGCGGGGCTTAGGCGCGGTAATACACGTGTTCAGATTCCCCGTTGGTGTGATGGCCAATGAGTCGCAGCCTGGCAAGCTGTCCAATCTGTGACCACTAGCAGCACGCCAGTTTACTGCCACATGACCATAAATGGAAGTACCCCTGACTAGGGCGGGGCGGTTTCCACGCGGCCCGCCCTTATAAAAGGGACAAAGCGTCCAGGGAGAACAAAGAGACTCCTGTCAAAAGACCACAACGCGGGTGTTAAACAAGACCTTGTCAGCAAAGCTATTTGAACGTCACCGAAGCAACACACGCCAACCACCCTCCCTCCCAGCTTCCCTCAATTTGTCGTCAGGTCACCCCCCTCACTGTATGTCATTTCTTCCCCTTGCTCGCCACCGGTCCATCTGAATGAAGGTATGATATTGACCAGGAACATACAGCATGGCACCTCAGACGCGTAACATCGCCAAATCTTCCCCGGGTCGTTCGACCCGCAACAGCGTGTATGGCCGGTCTCCGTTGCCACCTCCCAAGCCCCGAAAGAGTTCGACCTCCCCCGCACAAAATGCGCCGGCGCATAACGAAGAAGACAACGTAACATCCAACGTTAGCGATACGAAAGGCACCCCATGGCTTGCATGCCGAGATACGCATGGCATCTTGACTACGGTCGCTGTATCCGAGACCGGCGAAGGCGTCCACGTGCGCTGGCATTACCCAGAAGACGAAGACGTCGAGATGGAGACATCTGCCAACGAGCAACGCGGGGTCACACCTGCCCACGACGCAGCGGGGCCCAGCAAGGTCGTACGCCCGCCGTTCCCTCAGACACCAATAGCACCTCAGCCCTACAATGCCGGCTCTGTTATCCTGACCCCTGTCAAGAAGGCGAGGCCCCTTCAGCCCAGTCCTGCGCGTATCGGAGACAAGGGTATACGCTGCTTGTACAGGAAAGACGGCGTCCTTGTGGATTTCACCGGCAGAGCCAGGATAGTCCTTCGCCACCCGGTGGGTTCGTCTGCAAATCTTTCGAGAGAACAAGTGGAGCGTCTGGAAAAGGAGCGGGAGGACAGAATTTTCAAAGTTCAGGTGGAAAAGCTGTTGGCGGACAGAAAGCGGAAGGAAGAAGAAGAGTGCTTTTCTGACAGTGGCTACGAAGACGAGATGGAGACAGACGTTCCATCATTCCGGCGTGGCCTTCGAAGGGAAGGAACGGGTGACACCATCATTATCTCCCACGACGAGTTGTCCGATGCTGTATCACAAGTATCCCTGGAGGAGATGGAGAGGGTATCAAACGTCTTCAGGGGCCCAAATGGAGAGTTGCTCGATCGTCACGGTCACCAAATGCTTGGCCATGAAGGAACCATCCTCATCGACTCTACTTGTACATTGCCGAGGAGGGTTATGAGAGAGGAGGCCTTCCGGCAGTCGACCGACTTTGAAGACCATTCCAACAACGAGTCCGATCGCTGCGCAAGCGAAGCCAACAGATTGCACCGACCCCGTTTCGGACCCGAAGGAACCGAACTCATCGATTAATGCGACAACGCTGTCACGGCGTTTTCGGAAGCTTCATTCGTGACCTACCTGCGTGTCACCCTCTCTCATTTATCAATATGTCCCCATATCTCTTTACTTGTAGCAAACAATTTCCCGCATCCCCAGAACTGGATAGGGTTGTTTCAAACTATGTAACATGTCAACTTTAGAATCACGATATTACCATGTAACTTGGGAACACACCCAGTAATGTATATTGTATGCCGACCAAGGATCAGCTCCCATGCCTTTTGGCTCTGCGAATTTCATTCAAGCGTTTGAGACTGGGAGAGGGCGAATATGAGTCAATCTGGAAGAGATAATTAGCACGACGAACGCATTTTTTTTCTTTCAAAATGCTGATGTATACCATTAGGGATGTACCCTCACCGAGATTTTTGCGATAGCATGAGCGTTCTCATTCTGAATTTTCGATCTGAAAAATCGCAGGGGTCCATGTAGTGTTTGTCAACCATGCTTGGTATCAGCCGAACGATAAACTCTTGAAGGTGCGAGATGCGGACCAGGGTTCTGAAGGGTGCAAAAGGCACAACGTAGACATTCATAGCCCTGCGGTAGACCCTGCCTCCATTGACCTCACCGGTACCAGTTGTGCCGAGGAAATGTGAAACAAGCCTAGCTCCAATGATTCACACGATAGCTTATTAGTAACTACGACAAGACGATGGCGTCTCCGCCCAAACCTTGGGAGCGAGCGGGTACCCAGCCCTCCGCGCCATCGCTGCCATCGACAACGACGGCAGCACTATCGTCAACGTCTTCCTCTGAACCTCCTGCCGTTCCCGCTCGCCCAACATCCTTTTCTAACCCCACGACATCTACGTCGCCTTACACAACCCCCGCTTCACCCTACAACTCCCTTCCATACTCACCATACTCGCGACTTGGCTCAACGTACTCTCCGTATGGTAATTCAATGTACGGGGGTGGCCTTGGATATGGTGGGATGGGCGGATACGGATATGGATCATACGGCATGAACAACATGTATGGTGGTGGCATGCCAGGCATGAGTGGCATGGGCATGTACCCGGGGATGGATCCCAATAATCCGTCTCTCACACAAACTCTCGAAACAACCACGCAACATACCTTTTCCCTCCTCCATTCTATCGTGCAGACATTTACAGGTGTTGCGCAAATGCTCGAGTCGACATTTATGGCGACTCATAGCTCTTTCTTCGCCATGGTTGGCGTCATCGAACAGTTTGGTCATCTCCGGAATGCCCTGGGGAGCGTGCTTGGACTGTTCGGACTGGTGAGATGGATGAAAGAGCTTATCACTGGGAAGCGTAGTTCATCGATGAACGGAGAGTTCAGGGACTTTATCAATGGGCGCCCTGTTCAGGGCCCTCTTGGTCCACCTGGATCGAAGCCGAGCAGGAAACCACTGATCATCTTTTTCCTCGCTATTATTGGCGTTCCATATGCCATGTCAAAACTGATCAAGATTCTCAATGAGCGCGCTCAGCAACAACAACAGGGTCAAATTGGTGGCCAGCTTGGACCACTTGATCCTTCCTCGCTATCGTTTGCTCGGGCTCTATATCCCTTCACACCATCATCGCCGTCTGAACTTGCCCTCAAGGAGAACGAAATTGTCGCAATCATGGGAAAATTGGACCCTACGACGGGAATGGAGGTGGATCCCCGGATGGAGGTGGAGAGCGAGTGGTGGCGAGGACGGACACGCGACGGGCGAGAAGGCTGGTTCCCGAGAAAATGGGTCGAGATATTGGAACGCAGAAAAGCCGTGGAGGAGCCAAAGAAAATTGACTAGTACAATGTTCTCATGTCGGATTGTCTTTATGGTAATTTTTGATGGCGTAGTTACTGCCGAGTAGTTTCATCAACGGCCCTGAATGGTTACGGAGTGGTCTCCGAAGGAGCTCGCCATGAAACATTGAGACTGACCTACATGAAACGTTCATTCCAGCTCTCATGCAGACCGACTTGAAAGGGGCAGAGGGATCACCAAGTTAGTTATTGCAAGATTCGGCGACTCGGCGACAAAATTGATGGACAATGGCAGTTCCATTAGATGACCCTGATGCCAGTGGCGGACGCAGTGCCCGTGCCACGTAATTGACGACCAAGCTTGATCATCTTCCCTCTAGAACAACCCAGCAATGCCAATAGCCTTCCGAGGCAACAAGTCGGTTTCTTCGCTCATTGGATTGGCAATCCTAGTCGGCATCCTCGTCGGGTTCGCCCTGTCGACCATAGGGTATGGTACCAAATCCTTGTTCCTCGGTCAATCGCTCCCTGCACAGACAACCCTGGACGAAGGAGTTATCTGGGTCGACCACCCTATCGAGAGCCCGATACATCCCTCAGACGAACTCTACTTGGAACACCTCTCAAATATGGTTTCCAAGACAAATGGGTTTTATGCTCGTGATTACAGCCTTTGGTTAGGTTGGAATAATGTGTGTGACACCCTAAGCGCCCGCCTTTGCATACTCAGCATCATGATAGATGCGGTACATCATCGAAACCGCAGTCCTTCATGGGCGCATACTGAACCGCACAACTATCCTACCTTCCTTTGTCTACGCTCGAGCATGTGAATTTGACATGTACGTACTGCTCTGCACCTAGCTCATCTCCTTTGTCTCAACTTTCTTCTCGTTCAGCGCGACATGTGCGGCGTATGCCACAACAGTCAATCGTGGCGACGCTCTGAATACAGACCAATGGCGGGACCTCCCCATTGAAGAACAGATGGGGTGGCGAATACCCCTATCCGTCATGTTCAACATCACACACCTGCAGGAATCGCACGCCGTGATCACCACCGCGGACTACTTTCGCCTTCATAATATTTCGGTCGACCTCGAAGCGTCTAATGGTCAGTGGAACATCGATACCTACCATGTGCGCGACAAGGCGGGAGATTTGAGTCCCAGTCTACACATCATCGAGAATGCGTGGTATGATTCGGACAATGTGATCCGCGTCGATTCTATTCCCCAAGACATGCGTAGACGTGGTGGGTGGTCCGAACAAATAGGGGGTGATCCGTCTCGTGGCCAAGTGGGAGCATGGTCTGAATCGGAACCGGATACGGAAATCCACCATGCGTTGACTGAAGCTCAACAGACATTCGCGCCTGTAGTAATTTGGGACACTGTTCGAAAAATCGTAGAAGATGGAGAACGCATCACGACGACATCATCTGTAGAGGAGATTGGAGATGTCCTGCGAGAAAACGGTTTTGAAGTCGTCTATACCTACAACACGGCGTGAGTGTTTCTGTCTTTTTGGTTCGAACACGCGCTAAATTCGGTTTTCGTTGCAGAGCTGGTTATGACATCACAAAAGATGTCGTTTCCCCAATTTATGAGGCCGTCCCAAGGCATCGAATAAGAGGTCTATATGAAGATTTTCATGGCATATCAGAGCGAGTTCTTCTGTTGCGCGGAGAGGTTCATGTCTACCGTAAACCTGTGAGTATTGATGTTGTTCCATGATCACCAGGAAGTCATTAATTGAACTAGGGTTCTTTGTATTTCGTGTCTGCTGAGAACAGAGCGCGTTTTACACAGACCGTGTTGTACGATATGCGGTTGATCGATAACATTCTCGCCTTGGCCGAACGGGTGAGCGAGCGCATGTTTGGTTTAACCGACGGCCGACTGTGGACGGCTGCGCATATGCGGCGAGGGGATTGTAAGTTCTCATCCATTCAAATCTTGTATCAGATTGCTTACAGCTTCTCAGTCGCGAAACTAGGCTGGACGATGGAAGCTGATTTCAAAGACCACCTTGCTCGAATCAAAAGGCATCTTCAGACTGGGAGAGAAACTCTCGTATCAATGCACGGTGGGGAAGTGAACGTGTATGATGTGCCTGACGCAATTCCCGACACCTCGCTCGTCACAATGGAGCCACCAAATCAGGGGGATAGGTAGGTCTCTCTGGTTGTCGGTGTGTATATCCATCCTAGATTTGATATAGGTATTACATTGCCACGGACGAACGGGACCTGGAAAACCTCAAATACCTGCGAGAACAGGGGGCCGTTTTGATTTCAGATCTGATTACGACAGAAGACCATCGGGAGTTTGGATGGCCGATTTTGGTGACAGACGTGCTGGCATTGGTGGAGCAATCGGTCATGTCCCGCGCGGCTTATTTTTATGCGCACGCCTTTAGTTCTGTTGCTGGTGGAGTACTGAATTTACGGGCGGGTTTAGGCAAGGACCCACGGACAGCATTCTTGGATTGAACAATAGAACTTGGAGCATTGGCCGACGATATTTATGTCGATCGTCTTTCATTACACATGGATATGTAATTTGGTACTGTAGGGCTACATTCACCGTAGTGAAAGAAATAGTTTTTTCTGGATATTTCATAATTTATAAGAAGGAAAATGCCAGTAATAACGTTTTCGAGTGACATTAAATAAAACCATCGATCATCAGTGTTATGGAGACGAATTTCATGGACGCGTGATATCAGCGCCACGAGACGGACGTCGATAATCCTTACAATGTGTGATCGCTTATTTTCTTCTGTATAGTGTAGTGGGAAATACCTCGTGGCAACGTATCAGGCGGCTCGACCTACTCATAATTATAGGTGCATTGGAAGTAGTATTAGTGATGCGGCCTGAGGCAATCGACTGGGAGTCATGGAGTGTCCGCAGACACGTGGGGACAAGAAAGCGGATCAATGATTATTTATCTATGTTTGCGAACGACGAGCATAGCGATATGCGCACGGCAGGGGGGCCGGTACGATGCCGAGTGTCTTGATGGGAGTCGTGGGACCAATGCATCGTACTAGTCTCTGTGGCCGTCGTTCGCGGTGCTTGTGTGCGCTCGTTCCTCGTAACGACTGGAGGGGCTTATGGACTGCTGGATACGAGGGCTTCCGTGTCGCAGCGATGCGTCATCGCCAAGGGGACGAGAACGAAATAGGACGGTCATCATCATCATGGGTTGACGACGTGTTCGTCGTGACATCAATCATCCTCCAAGTCGTTCAAGTTATACAGGCAAATTCACTAGGACGGCAGTGATGAGATATGGACGGCGACAGATCGTCCAAGTCGTTACCTGAATCATAGTGGAGGGGCGAGGAGATTAGATGTGATGTGGACGAGTCGTCAGAAGCACGTGGAGATTTAGAGCTCCGTCCGCTTAACAACCAATAGCGGAAGCGGAACGATCATCATATGGACTCACAAATTGTTGCAGTATTCAAAACGACAGTGAAACGCTGATCATTGGCAATGGCAGTTTTGGAATTGCCACCCAGTGCCAATGCCATGCATTTTTCATTACTACCAAGCTTGATCATCCTCTAGAACAACCCAGCAATGCCAATAGCCTTCGGAAGCAACAATTCGGTTTCTTCGCTCATTGGATTCGCAATTCTAATCGGCATCCTGGTCGGGTTCGTCCTGTCGACTATAGGATATGGGACTAAATTGGGGTTCCTCGACCAATCCCTCTCTGCACAGACGATCCTAGACGAAGGAGTCGTTTGGGTCGACCATCCTGTCGAGAGCCCGCCGCATCCCTCAGGCGAATTGGAATACCTCTTAAACATGATTTCCAAGACAAATGGGTTCTATGCTCGCGATTACAGCCTCGAATTAGGTTGGAATAATGTACGTGAAACATCAAGCGTACGTCTTTGTATGCTCAGGATAATGATAGATGCGGTACATCATCGAAACCGCACTTCTTCACGGACGCATACTGAACCGCACAACTATCCTACCTTCCTTTGTCTACGCTCGAGCATGTGAATTTGACATGTATGCCCATACTCTGCATCAATCTCATCTCATTCTTAGCTTTCCTCATTCAGTACGACGTGTACGGCATATGCTACGACGGTCAATCGTGGCGACGCCCTGAATTCCGACGAATGGCGGGACCTCCCCATTGAAGAACAGATGGGGTGGCGAATACCCCTATCCGTCATGTTTAACATCACACACCTGCAACAATCGCATGCCGTGATCACGACCACGGATTACCTTCGGCTTCATAATATTTCGATCGACCTCGAAGCGTCTGATGGTCAGTGGAACATCGATACCTACCATGTGCGCGACAAGGCGGGAGATTTGAGTCCCAGTCTACACATCATCGAGGAAGCGTGGTATGATTCGGACAGTGTGGCCCGCGTTGATTCTATACCCCAGGACATGCGTAGACGTGGAGGGTGGTCCGAACAAATAGGGGGTGATCCGTCCCGTGGCCAAGTAGGAACTTGGAGTGAATCAGAACCAGACTCGGAAGTTTACCATGCGTTGGCTGAAGCTCAACAGACGCCCTTCCCTGTGGTACCTTGGGATACTGTTCGGAAAATCGTAGAAGATGGAGAACGAATCACGGCGACGTCATCGGCAGAGGAGATTGGAGATGTCCTGCGAGAAAACGGTTTTGAAGTCGTCTATACCTACGACACCGTGTGAGTGCTTCTATCTTTTTGGTCGGTATGGATGCTAAATCCGCTTGTCGTCGCAGAGCTGGTTATGATGTCACCCAAGATATAGTTACACCAATCTACAAGGCCGTGCCAAGGCATCGAATAAGGGGCCTGTATGAAGATTTTCATGGTACATCAGAGCGAGTACTTCTGTTGCGCGGCGAGATTCATAGCGGACGCAAACCTGTGAGTATTGATGTTTTTTTTTTCATGGTCACCAGCAAGTTGTTGATTGAATTAGGGATGTTTGTATTTCACATCTGCTGAGAGCAGGGCGCGTTTCACCCAGACGGTGTTGTACGATATGCGGTTGATCGATAACATTCTTGCCTTGGCCAATCGGGTGAGCGAGCGCATGTTTGGTTTAACCGACGGCCGACTGTGGATGGCTGCGCATATGCGCCGAGGGGACTGTACGCCGTTCATCCAAATCTTGGATCAAATTTCTCACAGCTCTTTAGTCGCGAAACTAGGCTGGGCGATGGAAGCTGACTTCAAAGAACACCTTTCTCGAATCAAGAAACATCTTCAGACTGGCAGAGAGACGCTTGTATCAATGCATGGTGGGGAAGCGACCGCGTATGATGTGCCCGATGCAGTTCCCGATGTCTCGCTTGTGACATTGGAGCCGCCAAATCCGGGTGATAAGTGAGTTGGTTTGTTCTCTTTTCTGCATTCATTTTAGATATAACACGCAGGTATTACATCGGTACGGATGAACGGGACCCGGAGAACACCAAGTACCTACGAGAGCAGGGGGCTGTTTTGATCTCAGACCTGGTTACGATAGAGGATCACCGAGAGTTTGGGTGGCCGATTCTGGTGACAGATGTGCTGGCATTGGTGGAGCAATCGGTCATGTCCCGCGCAGCTTATTTTTATGCCCATGCTCTTAGTTCGGTCACTGGTGGAGTGCTGAACTTGCGGGCAGGCTTAGGCAAGGATCCACGGACAGCATTATCGGATTGAGCAACCGTGACGAAACTTGGAGCTTTGGCCGACGATCTATTTGTCGATCGCCTTTCATCTTCATCACTCACATCTGTATGGAATTTAGTACTGTAGGGCTACTTGGATACACTTAGTCGGGAGAAGATGCCAGCTGTGACACTAAATACAAGTAAGGCCAGCTCGTGTACCATACATGGCAGGAATCATTGATGTCACGATTCTTGCTCCTAAGATCATCCTCAAACTTGAACAATCTCTGTCGTGCGTCGACCACATTCCGCCAGGCCAAATTGTAAATGTCATTTTTCATAATGTTGAACATATTCTGATCTCTGTTTCAAATATTGTTAAGATAGCATTTGCCAAATAGGATAACATTATGAAAAATGACATTTACAATAAGATTTCCATATTGTAACAACCAATATATTTAGGTTAGGTGTAACTTATTCAAACTAATGTTTACCATAATGTTGGGTAATATGCTAACATTATCTATTAACCTGCCAGTTAAGAGTTAGTTTGGTATGTGGTTTTGTTATTATCCAAGCTAACAGCAATAGCTTGGCACACCCCAAAACAATCTCCATGCACTGAGCTTGAAAAGTGATCTGTGTAACCTTCATATGTGAAGTGATGTCCACTTTCCCTCACCCTTTGCCCAAGAGGTTTTTGATTCACCACCTCCACTGTGTTATCCTTGAGATCAACTCCTTCATTCTCCTTTGTGGGTTGAAGACATACCAACTGTTGAACATGGCAAGTCAGCCATCAAGTTGTACTTACTGGACAGACACAGAAATACATACAATGCTTGATCTGTTGATCTTGAAGGACTCAAGGATCAGCCAATCAGCTTCCTTTCCTGCATCTGTCTATGCTGAAGTTGCAGGATCTCCAGGTCTCACCAACAAAACTGGTCAAATGGTAGCTTCCAAATTTTGATTTGTATGTTTTGTTAAACTATTAATTTTTCTTGACTGATGAATAATGTTGACAGCTCAAAACCACCTTCAGGACAATACAAGCATATCTCAAGAGCTCAGGTGCTTTGTTCCACAAGCATTGTGATGCAGACATCACCACTCTGGCCAGGATAGATTCTTGGAACTCATATGTGATGACCATGAATGCAAGTTGCTTTTTTTGGTTGACTGATGTACTAACAATGTTGTCCAGGACAAACTTATTGCACAGTTTCACAACAGAGGATGGCCATACTTTGAGAAGATGGCAATGCTTTGCCCCAGTGGCACCATTTCTAGTGGTGCCTTCAAGTATGTTGAAAGTGGCTCTGAGTCTGAGCTAGGCAGAGAAGAACTTACAGACTCTCAGCTGGTTGGTGTGCTGGATAACCCAGATCTGGAAATTTGTATATATGATCAAGATATTCTACCTTCCAGTGATGTCGACCTCACTGTATTGTTGTAGCTTGGACATGAGCTTGGTTTCCCTGATCCCACCATCTTGTCACCTACACTGTTGAGCACAATCAACATGTACAACAACATCTCCCTTGCTTCTATGGAGATGATTTTGTGATTTTACCCCACTCCCACCCATGTTTCACTGCCTGATTTATGCCCCAGATTTCTGATGGAGACCACTGGCAGACTCAGCATCCTGATTTCAGTGATCACCTGGCCCCATCATTTAGCAGCTTTCAATCCCCAGGCCCCCAAATCCTCACTTGCACCTTATCTCATACCAGTGTTGTCACTTCATCTGGGACCAGAAAAGCCAAGCCCAAGGGGAAGAGTCTTGCAATGTCCACCACTGGTCAGTCATCCTCCCTTTCTTCAAAGGCTGCTAACAAACAATTAGAAAAGGCTACACAAGGCAGTAAATTGCCACTTAGAACATAATCTACTATTCAAAGTATGGCAGCTGCAATCCAGGATTTGGATGACAACATGAGCCACAACTTGCAATTTATAATCTCACCACCTGGGCTGTTTACTCAGGCTGCCATGCCCCAAGCCTCAAACATTGAATGTGTCATGTTGACATCTTCTGACACAAAGGATGTTAGATGTCTTCAAGTTGCTCTTTCTATGGTAAAAAGTGATCATAACATAAGCCCCAATACTCGGGGAAACCTAGCATATGCATTTCTTTCAGACAAAGCACTAATTCTGTCATACATTGAGTTGGCTGATGCTCCAGAAGTTCACAAGGTGGTTATCACCAATTGGGGTAAACAAACATATGGCAAGTCATTTATTGCAGATGATGATGAATCAGCACCTGTTCAAGCACCCAAGCACTTCTCATCTTCCATTGCTGCCATTTCATCATCATACACCTCTCAATTCACTGTGCTGACACCATCCACCTCCAGATCTGCCTCATCATGCTTAACATTTGACTTCTCTTCACTTGTTGGCAACAATTTTTTCACATTCAACTCTAAATCTGCATAATTTGTTTTATTCTTGTTCTGTAACCATGCTACCATTATATCCACACAACAGGTATTATGTATACTGATTTTGTAGCTACTACATGTTATTGTCTGAATCCATGTCAATCATATCATCATCAGTGTCAAATATGTCATCCATTTCATCAACATGATTAGAATTGTCCATCCCTTCATCTGAGTCAGCTTGAGCTGTGTCACAGATGCCTCAAATCACCAAGTAGTCTACCCACATGGAGGTCACAATCTTTTCACACAATCCTACACAGTTCTCACCAAGTCCACATCCAAGATCATGTTCAATATCCTCATCACCTTCCATATTGTCATCCAAGCCTTCATTGGCAGTCTTCATGTTGGGTTCATACAGGTGCATGAAATTATAGACAGTGCACAATGCCCTAGGAATATAGATTTGCATTTTGATGAAATAGTGGGGACCAAGCAGAAGGATACAAAAGTATTTTTTCAGGATGTCAAAAAAGCACCCAATGACATTTTGTAGAGAAGTGTGTCATAAGTTGAATAGTTTTCCTTTGTTCTCTGGGCTAGGTGGTGTAAGGATTAGTTAAAAGCAAGAAAAGGGAAATAAAACTTACTGTTTATCTGCCCAGCCCCATTTGGCAAGATGGTAGTGTTTGCCATAGTAAGGAACAAGGAGATATGACCTAGAAGGGTAGCTGAGATCAGCCAGGAGGTGTTAGAAACAATGGAAACAGATGTAACTCCAGTGAAGTCTGGAGTGGAGTCTCAGTGGGACTTGGCTTCAGCTTATGTGCTGTGCTCTTACTGAATCCAGGGGTCCTGAATTTATTTGGATGTTAGAGGTTGGAGGTCATGAGAACTGCCAAGGTTCAAGTGTAACAAAGGAGAAGAAGATGGAGGTCGGACAGAGACTGGGAGGTCGGAGCAAGGAGAGGAAGGTGGGTTTATTCAAATTGATATTCGACTGGAGTTACAACTACAGTACAGAGGAACTTATACAGTGACTTCCAAAACTGAGTCAATGTTTTGAGATTTTGGAGAATGGGTCATATAACTCAGGACCATGAACAAATAGAGTTAAAGTGTAAGTAAGCAGTAGAACGTACCTACTCTTGGCTATGTGCCACAAAAATATTGATATCATTTGAATATGTATCCATGGAGATATAGTCAATTCAATTCAATGTGTCATTGACTCAATTGTGT
>JBBPLF010000427.1:0-27139 GCA_038089615.1 Aureoboletus auriporus
CCCCTCAAATGGCGCAAAGTCCAAGTTCAGTAGCAAAATGTTTAGCTTTAGATGAGGGGAGGGCTTTAGTAAGAGTATCGGCAATCATGTTATCAGTAGGGCAATAAAGTAAATGAATGGAACCTTTGTCAATTGAGAAACGAATGAAATGGTATTGTATGTTGATATGTTTTGTGCACGCATGGTAATTGCTGTCCTTAGTAAGCGTGATAGCGGATTGGTTATCATTGTAAAGAATTGTTGGATTGTGGAGTGAGCCAAATGCTTCCCCAATGAGTCAACAAAGCCAAAGTGCTTCCTTAGTGGCATGTGTGGATGCGACATATTTGGCCTCCATTGTGGAAAGCATGATGAGTTCTTGTTTGTGCAAGCTCCACAAAATTACCCCTTCATCAATGATAAATGCATATCCCGATATGGTGTGTTGGTGTTCCTGGGATGCACCATCCACGTTGGCATAGCCCACAAGGCCATTAGTCTGTGTTCCATAGGTTAATGACCAACTTCTTGTACTGATCAAGTACTGGTAGATGTGCTTGAGTGCTTCCCAATGAGGTAGTCCTGGATTTTCCATGAATTGGGCAAGAGTTGATACGACGAATAAGATGTCTGGTTGTGTACCCACTGTGAGGTACATGAGTGAACCGAATGCTGCCCGATAAGGCACTTGGCGCATGGTCGCTGTTTCAGTGGCTGATTTAGGGCACTGGGACTGCAAGAGTTGTATATTGGGATCCATGGGGATGGAGAGCGGTTTCTGATCAGCAAAATTGTACTTGGTGATGATCGCATCAATGTATGGCAGTTGGGAGATGGAGATGGTGCATGTATTACAATCATGTGTTACTTTCATGCCGAGGAGCCAACTGATGGGTCCAAGATCTGAGATCTTGAAGCGCAACCTAATTTCATTCTTGAATGCTTTAATGAGCTCCTTCAATGACCCTGTGACTGTACAATTGTTGACATGAGATGCGAGAATGAGTAGATTGACACCAATTTTTGCCACAGACACTCCCCAATCTGCTTCAGTGCGGTTTAGGCCGAGTTCAGCAAGTTCTTTGCACAGTCGCTGGTACCATTTCAATGCGCCTTGTTTGGATCCATAAAGAGTGATGCATAAGTGGGCTATGAGGTCCTTTCTGCCTTTGTCGAAGCCTGGGGGTAATTCCATGTAGATAATTTCATTGTCGTCGAGCTTTCTGTTTAGAAAAGCAGAGTGGAAGTCAAATACATCGACATCCCAGTTGTAATAGGCTGCGATGGCAAGGATTAGTTGGAGGGATGAAAGATGAGCGACCGGGGCATATATTTCATAGTAATCAACTCCTTATACTTGAGTGAAACCGCGGGCAACAAGCCTGGCTTTGTACTTGTCAATCTCACCTGCTGCATTCTTCTTTATGTGGAATACCCATTTGCTATCGACGATGTTCATCCCCTTTGGTGGTCTTGGTATGATATCCCAGGTATGTGTGTCGTTGAGGCTGGTTAGCTCAGCTTTGATTGCCTCATCCCAGTGTGGCCAATCTGGCTGTTTCCGAGCCTCATCAATTGTGTGTGGCTCAAGTGCCTCAGCTGCACTAGCTCCAGTGTACATGGCATAAGTCATCTCTTCTTCTTCCTATTTGTCGAATTCCCCTGCCAGGTCTGCACTGTCCACATCGGTTTCATGTCGGCTCTCAAGGTCAGCTCCCAAAACACCATGTGGCAGTGTAGTGCCGCCTTCACAACCATCAGTGTTCCTAAGCCGCTCTGCAGCATTTGGATGTACGGTGAGTTCTTCCTTAGTTGTTCTGAGCAGCATGGTTGAATGGGAGGTGCAGCTGAGTTTCTAGACTTGTTTGGGTCGTTTTCAGGCTGATTAGATGGTGGCACAGGTGAGTCATCAGCGTGAGTTTTTCTGGATGGGCGCTGATTGTCGTTTTCAGTCTTTTCTCTCTGCTCCCCCTCGATCTGCGACCTATCTGGTCCAGAGTCCATATTGATGTGCCTGTCAAATGAGACATTGCATTCAATTGCAACGGTATGTTGTCGTTCATCATAAATGTGGTGTGCTTGACTATCGGCATCAAACCCAATCCAGCGACCCTCTCATGCTCTGGCATCCAGCTTGGATCCAGAGTTGTCGTGGATCCATACATGTGCACTCCAAATTGGTAATTGCAATAACACAGGCTTCTTGCCTGTCAACAGTTCGTATGGTGTTTGGTTGCCGAGTATGCGCGACGCAGTGCAGTTCTTTACCCAGGTCACATGCATTAATGCTTTGCCCCACAGGTGCTTTGGCAGTCCACTCGCATGCAAGACTGTTGGCACCCATTCAACAAGTGTGCAGTTGAGCTGCTCAGCCACTCCATTGTGTTGTGGGGTGTCATGTGTGGTGAGTTTTCGCTCTGTGCCTTCAGATTTAAGGTAGCAGCTAAATTCATCGCTCAGGTACTCGCTGCCACAATCCAAGCACAGTCGCTTGATGGTAACACCGTGTTGAGTCTTTGCCCATGTTGAATATGATTTGTAGGCATTGAGCATGTCAGATTTTGCAGTGAGGAGGTGGATATGGGTATAACATATGTGGTCATCGGTAAACGACACATAGAACCTTTTGTGTCCAGGGGTTTTGACATCTGATGGGCCCCAGACATCTGTATGTACCTCATCAGCAAATTTGTCATGTCGTTCAGGTTCATGGGTGTTTCCAATACATGCACGGATTGCTTTTCCATACTCGCACAACTCGCATTGACCCATTGTTGTATGCATAGGGTCTAGCTTGACTCCTTTGACCATTCCTTTTGCTAACATCTTGCAGATCATGCTAGGTGCAACATGCAATAAACGAATATGCAGCTCCTCCATGCTGAGTATGTCTGGCGAGCTTGTGCTTCCAGCAAATGGTGATTTTGTGGTGCGCCTAACATGGTATAACCCATTACTGACAGCAATTTCACCAATCAGCCGTTTCTGTGGGTTGAAGATTTGGCATACAGAGTCGCGGAAAAGTGCAACATAACCAGCTGTGGTGAGTTTGCTGATCGAGACGAGTGTGATGCCCATTGATGGGGCATATAACACATTCTTTAACAGGATGTGCACCTTAGTCTTTCCATTGGGTAACATGATGTATAGGTCTCCATGACCTGTTGTGTCAAAGGTCCGCTTGTCTGCGGAGATGATTGGCTTGGGCGTGATTGGGGTGAAGTTGACAAAATGTTCTCTATATGGAGAGAGGTGTTGTGATGCGCCACTGTCGTATAACTTGGTGGTTGTGGAAAGTGGATCAGGGTGAGTGAGGATGGCAAATGGGATGGTGGTGATGGTGCTCAAATCGTTATTCAAGTCATTATTGGCAAAACTTTCAACCAACCATACTCCATCAGGTTCATTTTTGTCTGTCACAGTGTTTGCACTTCTCGATCCAGATGCCTTTTGGTTTGTTTGTTTTTTTCCTCATGGTTTCCACCCTCTTGGAGCCTGACCATGCTTTCCATCACCTTCTTCCCAACAGTTGCAATTCATATGCCCATACCAACCACAGTTGTTGCAGTTGCCATTGAATTTCTTTGTACGTCCTTTTCCTCTTTTGGAGTTGGCATTGAATGCTGTGTCATCCTTCTCTGTTTTAGGTTGGATGCTACCTTGTGTGACAAATTGGTCATAGGCATTGGTGGCCATAGCCATAAGCTCCATGCTAGAGATTTGGCGGTTCTGCCAGTGCATATTCAATGAGATTGTGGTGAGAGATTGTAAGAACGAGGGAGTGACATAAAGATGGTGTTGAAGAGGTCCATGTCAGAGATGGGATGTCCAACAGATGTGAGCTCTTCTCGGAGGACTTTTATTTTCTCGAAGTGAGTGCGTGCATCACCATCTTCTTTTAACTTTAGTTCAGCTAGCTGACGTTGCTTTTCCACCCAAATGGCTAGTGACCGGTTTTCAAATTTGTCACAAAGGGTCTCATAGTATTCATGCACATTTGTTTTCACCATGAGGTTGATGAAAAGAAAATCGGGAATGGTGACAGCAATCTGTTGCTGTATGATGGCATCTTCTTCGATCCATTTGGGATATGCTGCCTCATACTCTTTTATGGTTTGTATTTCCACAGGTGTCTGAGGTACCCAGGCAATTGACTGCCCCACAGAGGGGTGAACAGGCATCGTTTTTGTGCCATACAAATAGCCTATGAGGCCTCATGCTGTGAGAGATACTTCAAGCCACTGTTTCCATACTGGCCAGTCTTTTCCTGAAGCATCCAGCTTCGGAACCTCAAGTACTCGGTCTCCAACTTTTGACATATCACGTTTGTATGCTGTTAACGCTGGGCGTCGGAACGTAGCACAGCGAACACTCGAAGTAGTTCAAAGACTTGTTGTGGGCGAAGCAAAGAGGGAGATTGTCTCACTACCCAATGCGCACACTTGGGACTCGTGGATGTGCTAAGTAACAACGCTGAATTGCGTAGAACTAGCTGGGGAATACAGGGAGAGTCCGGTAGGTACTTATACTATGTATGATACTGCGCAATCCAGTGTGCGCAGTAAAGGCTATGGAACTGCGCACTGCGCAAAGCAATGTGCGCAGTATAAGCTATGTATCACTGGATAAAGGAATACGAGTCACCATATAAGGAGAATGGTGACGAGGAGAGGTTTAGTCCGTTAAGTAAAGGGAAGTTTACATAAGGTGTGACATGTCAGTTGGGCGTTACCCTAATGTCAGTTGGGAAAGTGAAGCAAAATGTAGTCTGTCGGTTGAGACGAAAAAGAATAGCGGCAACCTAACTAGGCAAAGAGGATAGGTGTCGTGCAAAGACACTTGGGGAAACGATAAGTCCATAAACATAAGGAAACGAGGGGTTATAAGGGAAAATCGTAACATATGCAAGTTGTAGCTTATTCCCTGTGAGTTAAGTTAGGATGTGGGGCTCATAACCTGTAGACAGATATAAGTCTACATAGTAGTGAGTTACTGTCTAACGAACATATGAAATAATGTCTCACCTCAGTGACACAACAGATGTCAATTGAGGAATGAATGGAATATGAAAAGGGAAAATAATGAGGGTGATTATGTAAGCTATGGTAATGACTGACATTTGTAAACTCCAACAGTATGTGATGGTACAACAATCTGAACTGGGATTTGCATAGATTTGGTTTGAGATTGTACATATACAGCATTGCATCTAAGGGTAGGGGAGACTTGCATTGATCAAGTTCCCCTTTCTAAAAATCCATTACTACCCTGCAGATGGATTCTTTTTCATCATCAATGTCCATGAGGTTGGGAATTTCTTCCTTCTTGGTAGTTTTCTTGACAACAGGTTCCTTTTTGGCAAAGTGGGGGCATTCCCCACTCATGTGTCTGGATTTTCTGCAGTGGAAACAGAGTCCTTTTTCTCCGCAGCATTTGCATTCTTCAAGGGTGAGTTTGAAGATGCAAATTGTGTCAATGTCCATGGTGTCAGGGTCATAAGGTTTGGTCTGTGGTTTTGGGGTCAAGAAGGTGTAGGTCTGGATAGTGACTTTGCTGTGGTGTTGTTAGGCAAAGACATTGGTGATATCCCTCCTGATTTGAACTTCTTGGACTCATTCATACCAATCTTCAATGGTTTTGGTGTCTTTCTGGGATTCACTGACTTTTTCAGACAAGGAAGTAGGGAGTGAGTTCTACTCCAAAAAACAACTTTAATACTTTGTTGTTGGTAATTCCAGAAAGGATAGTGTTGTTTTGGAATCTGGCAATGTATTCAGAGAGGTCTCTGTCATCAGGCATCTGATAGGTGGAAAGCCAGGTGATGGTTTTTTTGGCAGTTGAGGTCAGCCCCCTTGCACTTAACAGCACTAATCTTGTTGGCCTGAGTGGCCTTTAGGGTGCTGGTGTCAGTGCCATGCAGCATATGGCGCTGGTCCCATGATAGAACCACAGCCTGCTGGATTTCCTCTATGGAGGGGGTTTTGGGATTCCCCTCAGAGTCTTTGGCTTGTACAATCATCTGCACTACCATGTTCATGGATGATGGGAGCTTGGCCAGTATAAGCATGACTTGGATGTTGGTGGGGAAAGAGTACCCGGCCTGGTTGAGACAAGAGAAGATCATTACCACCTTGTTGAGAGATGGTGTGGGATGGGAGAAGGCAGCAATCTTGGTGTTGAGGAGCTCCTTACAGAGTGTCCACAGTGACATAGCTATGTGATGGAAGTAAAAAATACAAGGCATCACATGTGGGATGGGTGTTAGTCTTGTTCTGTTGACAGGTGCTGCAACCTTCAATGTATTTGCAAACATATGAAATCAATACTAAGGATACCTTCATCCTGAAGATTTGGAAGGTTTACCCCCTCTCACCCAAAGAACGAAAGGTGACTGAGATCTTCCTAGATGAACACCTTGCATCTGGGAAGATCTGACCTTCTAATTCCCCCCAAGCTTCTCCCTTCTTCTTCATCAAAAAGAAGATGGTGGTCTTTGTCCCTGCCAGGATTATCACTACCTCAATGAACACACTGTCTGAGACATGTACCCCCTCCCTCTCATCTCCAATCTTGTCAATAAACTCCAAGGAGCCAAGATCTTCACTAAGTTCAATGTACAATGGGAATACATGTACTGGGGTGTAGTATCCACTGCCAACTTGGACACCTTCCACCACACAAGGCCCACAATGCTCTGGCAAGAATGGACATGCACATTTTGAACGCAGTTTTGTTGATACCCGTATCAAATGTATGTGGTATAAGATACACGAATGATTATCCAATACACATAAAACCACTCAACAACCCTATGAATGCCAGTGTGAGGTCACGGAGGTCCCTTGGTCAAATGACTCAACGCGTGCAACGGTCTGACAAAATCACGTCGTTCTGGCCCTCAAAGCATTACCGTGCCAGTGTGTACCTTGATCTCATTAAAAACACAGACCTGCAGCACAAGATCGGCAACAGATTTTGAGGCACGGGGGTGACGGGAACTCCAGGGTCTACCCCGCGAGATAAGTACGCGCGAAGCGAGATCGAGTGCATTGTAAACATGACATAAATTTGGATTAGAGACGATATTCGAATGGGAATAGAATTATCAGAGGTATTCCGCACGGGTTGTATGTGCGATTCAAAAGAACAGCAATGTTTTGCCAGGGGAAGCAGCTTTTTGAAGGACGCGCGCAAGAGACAACGTATCATTGGGGGATACTAGTCGAAGCATAGAGAGAGGGGCAATCGCCCAGGCACCCTTTGAGCGCGGATCGTAGGAATCGCGGGGAGATGGTTGTGAGCGGGGTAGGTATGGCTTAGCGCTAGGCATATCTGGTGGAGACATCGCAGGTCTCGGAGGTATGTATTGAATTCGACGCTAAACTGGTATAGCAGCCACTGATGTCTTGTGAGGAAGCCCGAGCGCAACTGCAGCGGTGGAGGGTAGCCCTCGAGGGCTTGCATGTCATGGATGAGGCTGTGTATGATGGCAGGATGTCTGGGGGTATTTGGATGTGAGAGTGGGAACATGAATATTGTGTATTTTGTAAGGGACGAGCTGTACATTGAACAGGGTTAGGAAACTACTTGAGTTCAATTCCCTTGCGATGCGGATCGGATACAAACAGCCCAGCGAGGCTACAGTTGACTTCATGTTCAACGGTGAGTTACACATCAAAACGTCAACTAGCCAAAACGACAGTGAGAGCCGCTGCGACGTACATTGTTTTTGAACGTGGAGAAGATAGGCTGCACAGCACGATATGATCAATCAAACTCGTTCATTCTCTCCTGCTCGGTGGTGATGCCGGTGAGAAAGTGAGCGATACGGGGCTGCACATCAGACCAAATCGCGTTCGGTATCTGGTGGTACTGGTCTAGTGTCTGGAGGAACCGTGTATCTTGTTTCCGGCGAGCAGCCTTGTCTTGGGCGGTGATGCGGACAATTTTTCCGGGGTGGATATACTGGAGGGTAGTGAGATTGTTGTCGGCTAAGCGGTCCACCTTGGTCACCTCTTTGTCGAGGTTCTGGAAAAAAAGGGTGAACGATGGTGATGAACAAGGGGACGGTGTGCAGGAGACGCAGCTTCGAGAGCGGTCTTGAATCTTGAAGTTAACCTGGTCTGGGTGAGCGTCGTAAGTTCTCTCTCTCCCAGAGTATCACTGGCTCCACAGAATGGTGATGTTGGTGAGCACGCGGGACGAAGGACAATACTGCTGAGATGGCATGTCATGTGAAAGATGGAAAGCTGCAGGTGGACATCGATTGATGTGGTGAATTTTCGTAATATTGCAGCTTCACGAGATGTCAAGTGGACGACGTGGGATACAGAAACGCTCGAAAGAGCAACGTTAATTTTCAACTTGAACTTGGACATGCAACAGATATGCGTGCGGTGAGGACGGGCGTGAATCGAACGACTGTATTGAATTCCTCTGTTTGTCAATGGCTTGAACAGCTTGACCCACGACCACCATGTTCAAGTTGCACTCGAGTTTTCCCCCAACGGATTCTTTGCTATTGCCACGTCCGAGCGCTCAGCGCAACTCGCTTCGAATCTACCACAGGACTTGAACGCCTGCCTTCCCAATTCAATTCAGCTCGTTGAACAACCATCTCGCCCGGAAAAGCGACGCCAAGCATTTGTTTACTTGCGACGACAACGTCCATTGTCTCGACCTGCACACCCCAGACGCCGATGGTTTCTAAATCATCCATTCACAGACCCGACATCGTGGCGACTGATCTGCTAGACCTCACCGAACCCAGGGTCCATCGGGGACGGTATGCCAAGTTAGCGTCTGTAGTATGCGGCACGAGCTCACGTTGTCCATTGGGCGTGAAGAGCCCTGTTTCGATGATGAGCGCCCCGGGGGCCGGGGAGAGAAAGTGTCACGAGTATGGTGGCAGGGTCGAGGACGGGATTTCTGATGGGATGTCAGACCTGGTGGGGTAAGGTCGTACGTCTCCGAACAAAGTACCATCCATTTTGCGTGTGTGTAATGTGGATGCTGAAACGCTGACAGTTTGTCATGGCAATTGGTGTCGAATCCAAAAAAAACATCGCGAAGCGATTACCCGGAATCAGAGCAGGAGAGCGAAACGCACTATCAAGTCCTTTGAATTTACGGTAGAAAGAAGGGAACCCACGAAATACAAGTCGAACAATCTAGCTCCATTCAGCTCCACTACCATTCGCCGCGCGCAAGGCCCATCAATTCCAGTGATTGAACTTTGTCTGGCAGATTTGAAAGACTTGAAGTCGACAGCGATCGCGTGCCCCTGATGTATTCACACCCTCAATCGACATACGACTAGAAATGAGTGAGCGAAATGTATTCAAGTAGAACTTGTAATGTGTGGGCTCACCATGTAATAGAATACGGCCGATGAGACCAAAGAACATGGATCCAAGATTGACGCAATTTGTTGTCATTCTCACACCTCATTACGCCGAAGTTCAGTGTTACATACTGTACATCAGATGTTCACCGCGTTGCTCGCGTCTTAGCTCGTCCTCGAGAACCAGCATGGTCGCAAAATCGCCTTCAGCCCATTGTCAGATCACGAGGTGACGCAACAAACTGACATAGCTGGTACGTCACCTCCATAGTGAATATACACTTCTTCGATATACTGTCTTCGTAGACGCGGGATAATCTAAACCATGAATCTCGAGTTAGAAGCAGGACACTCTGTTGGATCCCTTCACGACTGCATGACGATGACAATTATTGTCGTAATTTTTTTAGGTAAGAATTGACTACTTGGACGCGAATAACATTGGTGATGGTGATAAGTTCTGGGGCGGAGTGCATGTAAGTAACGATCCGACTTGGAATTCAGGTTGCAGCGGCGGAAATTTCGATCATACTTGGAAAACCCCTGGCGTCATTGTTCAATTGAGATACTCGCTTCCACGAGTCCCGTCCATTCGGCAGGTATACCATATTCATCACTTATGTAGTTGACTCCCATTGACATTCCGGGACAAGTGGGGGGTTTGAAGTTATAAAACCGGCCTGGTTCAGCCATTACCTTTTCAACATCTCATTGGGCAATGGGCCACGGGCTTTTTCCCCTTGGACTCGGCTCAGCGTTAATACGTCCTCTGAATCAGCTCGTTACCTCCTCCAATCCACTCTCCCGGGAGACCCCAAAGTTGGCGTCGCAGTTGTGACCGTTCTGCAGGAGTGCCAAATGATCCCCCGGTATGTCAAATTTCTTCATTTTTTTCAAAAATATAGCAGTGTCTCATGTGCTGCGTAATATAAATAGATCAGGATTCAGGAAGTCAGAGTTGGAGATCGGGGACAGGTATTCAGGTTTAGGCATGATGAAAACGAAGATTGAGGAAGCATTTGAATGCATGAATATCATGGCGAGAGTTGGGTACTAGTTCTGTATGGGTATGTCGTTGAAAGTAGTGTGTCGGTTCTAGGTCCGATGCACTTTTGCTGATGAGACCGCATTCAGCCTGAGCTTCCCAGTGCCACTCGCCGCGCACAAGGCCCATCAAATACATCAAACTCAAGCACGTCATAATAACAGCCATTGTTGCAATAGTTTGAGCGTGGGCTACCAATGTTGGGAAATATGCGGAGACCAACCTCATGAGAGAGGTCTAGCTTCTTTCGGATGTATTCGTGTCGCCTACTAGTAGGCTAATTGCTTTTCTGGAAATAAGGTGGAGAACGCCAACGGATGAAGACATAGACATAGTTCGTGCACTCTTGTCTTTCTGGCATACCATTGGTTGGGCGTACGAACGTTGAATTCTCTGTGTGCGGGCATCATGATTCAGGCCTCAGGTCCCTGACATGGATCTCTCCGTCATATTAAAATCGCATCTACAGTGCCCACACATCAAGCTGTCTATCCATTCTCGTTCTCTCTCTGAAGATCAGTTTTCTATTAGGTTAGATTGTGGCCCCTGTAAGCGGGGTACATACAGATCAGGACATTGTTGACATCGAAATATGTGCAAGTAGAACCTGTATCGTATTGGCTCCCCATGTAATAGATCACGGCCGAAGTGGCCAAAGAACATGGATCCAAGATTGACACAATTTGTTGTAATTCTCACACCCCATTGCACCGAAGTTCAGTGTTACATATTGTGCTTGCTCGCATCTCTTAGCTCGTCCTGGAGAACCAGCCTGGTTGCAAAGTCGCTTGCATCCTATTATTAGATCACGAGGTGACGAAACAAACGGATATTGGTGATACGTCACCCGCATAGTCACTATACACTTCTTTGATATACTTCTTCGTAGATGTGGGTCAATAAACAGCATGAATCCCAAGTAAGAAGCAGGACACAATTTCAGTTGGACCCCTTCACGACTGCAACATGATGACAATTATTGTCGTAATTATTCTCTTAAGTAACAATGCGCTACTAGGACCTGAATAACATTTGAGATGGTGATAAAGTTCTGGGGTAGAGTGCATGTAAGTAACGATCCAACTTGGAATCCATGTTGCGGCGGCGGAAATTTCGATGGCAGTTGAAAAACCCCTGGCGTCATTATTCAATTGGGATATTCGCCTCCACGAGTCCCGTCCATTGGGCAGGTATACCATACTCATCACTTGTATAATTGGCTCCCATTCTGGGACAAATGGGAGTTTGAAGGTATAAAACCAGCCTGGTTCAGTCATCAACTTTCCAACATCTCATTCTGCGTTACGATGTCCCCTGGATCAGCTCGTTACATTCTCCATTCCACTCTTCCGGGAGAGCCCAAAGTTGGCGTCGCAGTTGCAACCGCTCCTCCAGGGAATGATCAGGCAGTTGTGCTCAATGGCGATATTGCCGAGGTATTCTGTTTCCTACCTCCGACAAGTGGTGCAATACTCACACAGCTATTATAGTGGGTCGCGAGCCGGCAACTTATTGGAGGCCGTCCCATAGGGTTGGGTGTTGGCCCTTACCCATTCACTTTTGAACTTGAGGGGAGGGTCATTGCAAGCCGCGAGCATAATCAAGACTGGTACTTGGTGACCATCGACGAGAACAACGGCACCTATCGGTGAGTTATCAAGTGTTGTCAGGAGATTTTACTTACCCATCGCCTATCCTCGTTCTAGCATCGCGACTGACGCCTCAAGCCATCATGTATGGACTGCAGGAGAGCCCAATGAACCTGTATGTCAACTTTCTTCAAAATGCAGCAGTGTCTCACGTGCTGCGTAATATAAATAGATCAGGGTTCTGCCTGCCAGGAGTGGAGATCGGGCACAGGTATTCAGGTTTAGGGGTGATGAAGATTGAGGAAGAGTTTGAACGTATGAATATCATCGCAAGAGTTGGGTACTATTTCTGTATGTGTATGTCGTTGAAAGTAGTGTGTCGAATAAGTATCAAGTACTCAGCTGCTGCGACTGATCCGGGATCTCCTGATTGCAACCCATTGAGAATAAATTTCAACAGAAGTGTAAATTTGGGTGTTCGCCACTTTGCCAGACATCTGAACTTTAGGTTATGGATGCAAGTGAGTTGGAGCGTCGCTCAGCTTATTGTACTGGTATACTAGCACATATCATTGTTCCACCACAGCCGAACATATCGACTTCGTTACCTTCATTTATATTGTAAGTACGTGGGCGGGTCAATGGTACACATTATGTTCGGCCGGAAGCACTCGGTCCTTGACACGGATGTCTCACGAATCACTTGAAAGTTGGTACCTAGATCTACCCCGCACCAATAAGCATCGGAAACAAAAAAAAATCAAGACTTAGGCCCGGGAGTCCCGATCTGGTGGTCCCAGCGAAAAGCAGACGAGCCGCATAGCGCAAATAGAATCTTGTCTGGAGTCACCATCTCGTCACCGTGAGGTCTGCTTGCACTTCGCCAAACAAACTCGTAGTACGGAAAAATATTCCAAAAGATTCGCATGCTTCAAATTCGAGGAGGGAGCCCATTGTATCGATGATGGCGAGTTCATGCTGCGTAAGGGACCGTCTCTTTCGATGGTGATGACGAGCGCTCGCGGAGGAAGCGTGGCGAGGACGGCAGCGGGGATGTGGATGTGACAATTAATGTGAAATCGGGCGACGAATATTAATGTGGGGCCTTGGTGGAGATGGGATTTGGCAGAGAAGATGGGCGGGGGTGGGGGTGGGGGTGGGGAGGGGCAGGAGGACTTGTTCAGACGTGGGCCACCAATGGGCGTGTGCATAGTTGGGGATTGTGCCTAGGAGTGTGGGCAGGATGCGTGCTGGCGGCCGCGGTCGTTGTTGTGCGCAATCAGACATTCAAGGTTGGTTTCCGAGAGGGCGAGGGGGATTATAGCTTTCGTGTAGGTGTTGTCATTGGCATTTAAGTGCTATCTGAGGAAGTCTTTCCAAGCCGGTGTAAGCCCACTAGCACTCACATCACGTGTACGATACATATATCCGCGGTCCCGCACCATAGATAGATCAGTCCCTCTTGTACCCGTATATCATAGTCGTCTTATAGAGCGTGGTCCAGTTCGTTTGGCTGCGTGTCTCAGTGTTTCCTGCCGTCGACCACGGCAGGCTTTCAGCCTGCTCCGAGTCTCGAACGGGTCGCGCGAGCGATGATATAGTTGAGGAGCACGGTCAAAGGAATCGTGAAGCGTAATAACGTGTAGATCCATATATTGGCGTTCTTTTTCGCCCCAGCTCAAGCCAGCGATGCTAGGTGTACTAGTACTAGTAACTAGCACATCCAGGGCTGTGGCTGTGAAAGGCGTGACGCACCACGACAAGGGACCAATATCATGATACAACTCTGTTCGAATCTACGACAATCATAGCCGTCGGCGAGTCTTTGGCGACGTCGACTACTCAATTCATTGAATACCCCCAGCTACCAATGGACCCGAATGAGCGACACCAGTAGCACCCTTCAAGTCGTCCTGCGACGGCATCATTCACTGCCAGCTCAACGTCGGCCTCCAATCTAGACCATCGGCCATTGGGGCTTGGTACGGCAGTCCGGGACCTTCAAGGAGACACTCTACTCAAGCGATGCAAAGAACAACTGATGACGAACTTATGGGAGGACGCGCTCGTCGCAGACAAGGTATACTTTGTGTCTCAGCATCCCATATATATCAATGACAGAATGCACTGGTCATCAAACTTGACCCATTGTCTTATCTAGGCTACGAACGGGCATTACGCGGGGAAAAACATTATGCATCCTGAAGCCATTGACAATTTGATATCATGCTCTCAAAACTGGACCAGCCTATTGACGAAGTGCTCGTGGTGAGATATTTCCTCGATGTCACTCGCTTGACTCATCAATCGGGCAGGAAGTGTCGCAGGGATAGTGGCGAGGGCCGAGGACTGGATTTCCGATGGAATGTCAGACTCATAGGTGATACCCGAGCGAAGTGACACGATAGTTTACTGACAGTTGCGTTGAATCGCACGATGTTAGATTTGACACGATGTTAGTATCAACATTACGCCAAAATCAATTACCCAGACTTGGAACCAGTAGGAGCCTAGCGAAACCACCAAGTAGGTGCTAGCATTTGGATTTACGGCAGAAACGAGGGAGCCCCCAATACAAGGCAGTCCGAGGATCCAGCTCCGCTCAGCCTCTTACTCGCCGCGCGCAAGGCCGCATCAAGCAGCCCATTAATATGTCAAGCTACTGGGCAACAGTCAGAGTCTGGACTGCTCAACGTCGGCAGATATGCGGAGACTAACATCGTCAGAGGTCTAGCCTCTTACAAACGTACTTTTGTGGCCTAGAATCTGATTGCTTTTCTGGAAATGAAGGGAGAACGCCAATGGAGAGAGACAAGGTCCGCGTACCGTAATCTGTCTGGTATGCTATTGGGTCAGACGTACAAACATTCCCCTGTGTGTGAGTTTGGTCTGGATTCGGTGGATCTATCTCCGTCATATTCAGATCACACCTATAGTGTCCACGCATGAAACTGTCGAAAGAATGATGTGTGTACGAATGCGGACTTTCTCTATCATCATTCTCTCTCTGAAGACCACTTTTTTATTTGGTTAGATTGTGGTCCCTGCTGAGGGGTACATACAGATCAGACTCGAGGCACTCGCCGAATTCATCTTCAGAAGCTGACCCCACAGTGAGCCGATTGTCATCTCAAGATTAATGTGCCCAGGCTACATTGATGTTCCAGTCCAGATTAAAGTGATCTAACTATGTCTGTTGCTGATGAAGTCCTCAGTGATCGCGTACCTCTCGTAGTTCATACACCGTTTCGCCCTCAACCGACATACTACTAGAGATGAGATGGGCAATGTGAGTAACTGAAATATGCAAATAGAACTTGTTACGTATGGAGCTATGTAATAGGTTACGCCCGACGAGACCAAAGAACAAGGATTGGGGCAATTATTTGCTCACGTGCACACCTCATTGCGCCAAAGTCCAGTATTACATGCTGTTATGGATCTTTACCACCGCGTTTCTATTCGAATTACAGTTCGTTCGCAAGTCACGAGGTGACGAAACACATGGATATTGCCGGTGCGTCACTAGTACCTGTACGGTCAACGAACACATCTTAAGGAGCTTACGTATACTGTCTCGGGGCCGCGGGACAGTCTACATAATGAATCTCGAGTTAAAGGACGCAACTTCTGTTGGATTCCTTCACGCAATTCTGGGGTAAGTAACAACAGCTCCGTTGGATGTCCTTCACGACTGTACGACTGAGACGATATCATTGAAATTCTTTATTAGAATTAATGTGTTACTAGGACGTGGATGGTGTCGTAGACTGCATTTAAGTAACAATCAAACTTGAAATTCAGGTTGCGGCGGCGGAAATTTAGATCACACTTTGCGAACCACTGGCATAATTCAAACGTTCATTATTCAATTTGGGTAAAATCGTCTCCCGCCCATCTCCAAGTATACCGCACTAATCCCTTGGTTGGTCCCACTCCGGGACAAGTGCGGGAGATTGGAGCATAAAGTCATTCAGGCTGAGTCCACCACATTCCCAACATCACATTCAGCATTGCGATGTCCGCAGCAAATTACTACCTCAAATCCACTCTCCAAGGACAGCCTCCCCTTGGGGTCTCGCAACGGTCCGATGAAGATCAGCCAGTTGTGCTCAACGGTAGAATTGCCATTGTATTCCGTTTCCAGCAGGTTCCAATAAGTAGTACGAGACTCACCCCCTAATAGTGGCTCGCAGCTCCGGAAATTGTTTCCGGCGGTCCCACAAGGTTGGGTGTCGGCCCTTACCCAGTCACTTATCAAGATGGACAAAGGGTGGTTGCCAGCCGCCGCCCTGAGAGGGGTCAGGACTGGTACCTTGTTCCCATCGACGCGACCGAAGGCGCCTTTCGGTGAGTCTCTTATGTTATGTGGATATCGACATTCATTATGCCTTTTCTAGCATCGCGAATGACGTCACAGGCTATCATGTATGGACTGCGAACGAAGGAACTAGCCCTCGAGCTCCGTTTGTATGTCGTCGTCCATTTTCTTCAATGTATCCCAATGCCTCACGTGCTGTTTAACATAAACAATTCACCCAGATCACAGTCGAGCCTCTCCGTGATGACAACCCTAACGAGGCACAAACGTTCAGGTTTGTGTCGCCCCGTGCTCTCAAATGAAGAGGAAATATTTGAATGTATGATCAAAAGTCACCGCAAGGATTATAGTACTTCCGTAAAGTTTGGAGTGTTGTTGAAAGTAGGGTGCCGAATGAATTTGTGATATCATTGTGACCGGTCGTGGATCGCTTGATACTAACACACATTCACTAAGAATTGTTTTCAAAAAAAGAACAGAGTAGCAGCTAGATTTTGGGTATTGATTACTTTGTGACACATCTCTCGACGTCTTTATTTTTTACTTTTTTTGTGGCATCGATTCGGAAAAGACTCGTCTCACACGTATCGTGTTTTCGCCGTAACATTTTATTTTGTCCGTTTAGAGCTATTTATTCCTGAGGGACAACAATGGAGAACTACGCATTTGGGTATGATAGAGTACATGTGAATGGAGAACGATGCTCGTAGCGAACAAGTACCTCGGAGACATACAAAGGCGAAGTGACTCGCCGTCCCAAAACAAGCGAAAGAGTACACTGCTGACAGCAAGACCACCTACTGCACGTCGATCGTGGAGACATTGTTGATCAACTCGTTCAATGGAACATCTTTACGAATCTGAACCATGATCAAGCTGTCTGCTGCGACCCGCTTGTATTCGACACGCGACACCCGCTCAAGCAACAGTGCCCCAAATGGCTGCATGAGCCGAGCGAGTAACTGGAGTGCACGGGTCGTCTTGTGAGACCTAGACGGAGCGCGCGAAGACTCGTGGTCACTGTCAAGTAATGGGCGAATCCATGGATGAACGAGGTAGAGATCGTTCATCGCAGTCAAGTCGCTCGTGGTCGCGATCTCGACATGACCGAACATAGTAACCGTCGTACGGTACACGCAAAGCTGCGTCCTCGGATCTGGTCCTGAAACACGGACAACCTCTTGCGCAAGGAAAACCACGCCAGGAAGTCGCAGTCGACTGGAAGCAAGGAAAGGCGGTGGAAGTGCGTTGAGCTGATCGTATAAGTTGATGACCAAAGAGAGGTCCGAGATAGAGGAGCGCAATTCCGTCACTGTCCGGTCCATCTCAGTCATATCCATGGTGGGTGGAAGATGTGGCGGAACCAGTTGACCATAGACAGTGAGGTCCATTGGCAGACAACTGTTCAATGTATTCGCAGTGCCGTTCCATGCAATAATCGTGATGTCTCCCGATCCCGTCAGGATATATTCCAGAAGTCGACCGACCGCAAGATCGCCTTCGCCATACCTGACTGCAATGGTGGCATTGAAAATTCCGAGTAGCGAGTATGCCATATCTTCCACCAGCGTCGATTCTCGATTCGAAGCAAGAAATAGTTTCTCCCGGACTCTGTCCAGGCCGGGTTGAAGTACAACCGACTGTTGTCCAGAAATCTGTTCCATCTCCGAGATGATGACAGGGGACTCTTTGTGATTCGGTAACGACAAGTCGAGGTAAGGCTTCCAGTCCTCTGTGTAGAACTGGACCCTGTCAGAAGCCATGTATTCCTGGTAGGTCCACGCTCGAGTGTTCCATACACTCCACTTGAGACCACCAGGTTCCATCGAGTGCGACAAAACACCCAGAAGGTAAACGAGGGTGATGGCTGAACCGCGATACCAAGCAAACATGGATACCAATGACTCTTCCAATACGACTTTGTTGACCTTATCGATGCAGCATGTATCGCTCCATGCCCACCGGAATCCGCGAGAACGCACGGCCGAGCAAAACATCTTTAGCTTGTCGTTCCCTGCGGATGGTTGTAGGTCGTAGACCGAAATATGCTCGACGTCCTGCAAGAGGGGTTCGTCTTGTCCCCACTTGTGTGATAGCATGACGTATTGGTAGAACTCTTTTACCTCTCTCCGAACATGTTCATAATCCACATCTCCCGTGATGGATGATACTGCAAGTTCCACGAAGAGCGGAAGCATCTCAAATGATTCTGCTAGCTGTATTCTGTCATGTAGCCGACCGGTGGTGGTGTTGATGAGGACGCGTGGTATGTGGGAAACAGCGGCATAGATGATGCGTCGAATTTCACGTCTGGAATTGACATACCGATCACGGAGATCTAACGTCGATGTTGTTCTCAATCAACATGAAAGGTCACTATGAGTTTCAGCAAATGACTCACCAGGGCCATGTTTATCCGAAGAGTGATCTAGTCTGGAGAGCATTGCGTCAAAGGCTTCATCGGCTTCCACCGAGCGTCCTGCCCCATGTAATGCTACATGTCTACGTTCATAGCCTCGATAAGATGTTGGGTCGAGTGTGATGACCTACGCACTATGTCATCTCATATTATCTGCAATAAAGGTACAAATATACCTCGTCGGCGTCCATGAGCGCGTCCTCCCATGAGTCCATCATCACTCGCGCTTTGCTTCGCTTTATCAGGGTATCTATGCGATCTGTCGGATCGAGCGATAATATAGCTGACAAGTGGTCAACGGCTTCCTTGTAGTTCTGAGAACTGATTGCGACCTCAGAGAGCTGTTGCAATTTTTCCTTGCATCGGCGCTGAAACCCTGCGTCGGCCATTCAGCGAGCTTTGGCTGCGCTTTTATGACCACTCACCGGGTTCCCACCGCGCTCGCTCATCATGGGTACTTGTGTCCAACGCTAGCTCCCCCTCCATTTGTTGAAAACAACCTATTGCCTCTTGAATGCGACCATCCCACTCGTGGATGTCGCACAGTTTGGAGTAAATAAGAAATCTCGAGACCTTGAACTAAGGTGGCGATTAGATACACTCCAGGCATGTCAAAGCATTTAGATATACCTTTGTTGTGATATCCGATGTTTCATTTGTCGATTCATGAAGCAGAGTTGCACGAGCCCGCTCGTTTGATAGATCACTTCGTGTCGATGAACCAAGGGAGAGTGCAGTGGAGTAGGTTGTATCTGTGTCATAATCATTATTGAGCTGTGATGCCTCGCCTCTGATTTTCTCCAACCGGCCAATACATTTCTTTGTAAACTCTGGTGGAAATAAACAGTTATTTCTAGCATATGCCAGTGATACCCAAACTCACCAAGAATCCAGTCCATGGTCAACGTGTCGGGTCTCACGCAGTCGCTCGCAGTCCATCCAATCTCGAGAAACGTTTGTGCCGCATCGATGACATGGCCGCCCGAATACAGAGTCTCGCAGTGATTTTTCCAAAGGAGGGTATCAGCTTTTTGTTGGGCATCAGCAAGTTGCTTGACGAGGGAATTTGCATCGTTCTGGGATTGGACAAGCTTGTCACGGAGCTCTTGAGCGGTTTTCTCAAGGCTAATAATCTTTTCGTCTAAAGGAACCCATATAATCGAAAATGGATGAATTCTCGAATGAGGATGGGGATGAACCCACTTGAGTTAGCGTTCTGTGCACATAGTGACCTAATCGCTTCGTTCATACCGTCTTCCTTCTTTTTGACCATGCTCTCGGCGTCAGGGAATTGGATTCGAAGATCTTGAGCGGTTTTTTCGAGGATCGGAATAAGAGTGCTCATAGACGCACCCGAACGCGCACAGGACTCGGATACCTCTTTGACACGAGCTTCGATACGTCTGTGCTGGATTTCGAATGTCTGTCGCAACCAATAAGGTACGATGAGTATGTCACATTCCACGACTGAACACTTACTTCGTCAAGGTAATCAGAGGGAAGGATGTCAAAGAGATCGCGCAAGATGATTTTTGAGTCTCCAGCCGTCAAAATATCATGATTTGCCCAGATGGCGATGGAAAAAACCTGGCCTGGATGGTGAATGACGGACCCGATTTTCCGGTGCGTAGTAGTGTCCCAGAATGAGACTGATGAGTCGGTAAATGCTGCGATAAATGCACCGTTTTTTGCCAGGGAGAGCCCAAAATGAAGCTTGGAGTTGGAGTGAATGGACCATGGAGAGAGCGTCGACTGGGATGGAACATCAAGACAGTGGATGTTGCCCTCGTCAGACAAGGCGAATAGTTGCTTGTTGTTCCACCAGGCGATGGATTGGTTGTTATACGAGCTGATTTTTATTGGGACGTCGACGAGAAGGCTACCATCCTGAGCGTCGTAGATGCGGACAGACTGGGAGCTCACTGGCCCCCATCGCTGTGTCGCAGTCGCGATGAGACTGCCGTCTGGGGAATACTTGACTGCAGCCACGCCGTTGGTGTGTCTAAAGGGCTCGAGCAATTGCTCGCCAGTCGAGAGCAACCAGACACAAACGGTGTCGTCATTCGATCCGCTCGCGATTCTTGTCGAATCTGGTGAGACGTCCACGGCGTGCACTCTGTTTTTGTGCCACTGAGATTTCGTCCTGAGTACTTGAATCACCGTCACTTTTTCGTGGCTCTGTGCATCCCACACCATCACTTTGCCTCTGTCCGTCCCACTCACGATCCACTTTCCATCTGGCGAGACTGCGATGCTCCAGACATAACTTGCTGCATCCATTGGTGTGCCCACCTCCGTTCCATCTTTCACCCGCCAACGTCGAATCCTACCCTGTTTGTCGCCGCTCACAAAGTGCTCTCCGTCGACGAGGAACGCGACTACAATGACATCCGACGGACAATCGAATTCAGTTACATTGAACTCTGCATCGTCAATACTTCGTTTTCGGTTGGCTTGGCATGTTCTCACCTTGTGCATCCGTTTGCTCTCTATTGCTAGAGGAAGGTCCACCTCCGATCGAATCTTCTCAGTGTTGGGTCTCACATTCAAGGTGTCTCGCGTACTCACCATTCTGTGGCCACAGGAGGCGTGCAATGGAAGACATACTGGAAAGAAGAATGTGTGCTTGCTAAGCCTCAGTGCATCCCACCTGTCCCTTGTCGGAAAGGGTCATCATGTCGTCTTGTTGCAATGGCACTTTGCCATATGCCATTCTCTCACCCCTCAGATTCTTCGTGTACGTGATGAAGAAAGAAGGATACACTGGCACGAGGTGCGCCAATCCTACGATGACAAAACTTTTTTTTTTCTCAATTCTTCTCCCCTTTAACCACACGAATGCATCCGCCTCGCGCCTAGCCTATTTACAACTCCATGTCACAATCGAGGATGCTCTCTCGCAATTAAAAAACACGTGCTTCCTGTTTCCAGCATTCTCATCACCACCGTCTTGAACTCTTGCCAGGTCCCTTCAATAAGCACCCCATTTCGGATATTTCGATACCACGCAGCTATTCCATTCCCATGCGCCTCGGAACATGGTCTAAAATGTCAACCCATGATTGGTCCCTCTACAGGTTGCGTCGCCCGTCCAGTCCATAAACGGACAGCGAGACTCTGATCGTCTTCGAATTGAAATTACTACGTCAACATTTTCCCTCATTTTCAGGAATTAGATATCCCCGCGATCCGTGTTTAGTTCAGTGAGATATCTCACATCCTACACTCTCACCATACTTACCTGTTACCCCTTTGGACGGGACCACAAAAAAATGCCTCCAGAGCAAAAACTGGCGAAGTTTAAAGTCTTGTCGAGTCAAATTTATTAAGGCACACTCACACGGGGAAATGGTTTGTTTTAGACGGAAGCCTGAGATTTCTTTCCCCCCGGTCATTGTTGGTGCGGTGTACATAGATATATGTAACAATTTTAATATATGTAACAATTTTCTTAACTCACATGAATTTACTGGCTTCGTGGGTATGTTATTGGTATGAATACATAACACAATCATCGTCGATACCTAGCTATACTGGGACTAAATGATACAAAGGCAAAGGGGATCGTCCTAAAAGCGAGACTACTGGACTTCTATCTTGTCGATGTTCTGAATCAAGTCGTCCAATGAGACCTCTTTGCGTACTCGGGCCATGATCAAGCTGTCTGCTGCGACTCGCCTGTAATCAACGCGTGACACCTGCTCAAGCAACAGCGCCCCAAATGGCTGCATGAGCCGAGCGACCAACCGGAGGGCTGGTGTCATCCTATCGTGCCTCGCAGCCCTACCCGGGCCACGCGTGAACTCTTGGTCGAGCAGTGGGCGGATCCAAGGATGGATGAGGTAGAGATCATTCATTGCCGTCAGGTCAGTCGTTGTCTGGATCTCCACGTCACCAAAGACAGTCGTCGTCGCACGATATGCACAAACATTCGTCGTCGGATCTGGACCTGATACACAAACAACTTCGTCGACAAGAATAACAATGCCAGGAAGTTCCAGCCGACTGGAAGCGAAGAAAGGGGGCGGAAGTGAAGCGACCTGATCATATAGCTTCATGACCGGGGAGAGATCTGGGATGAAGGAGCGCAATTCGGTCACTATGTGATCCACCTGTGTGATCTCCATGGGCGCGGGAATGTGGAGTGGGTCGAGTTGGTTGTAAACAGTTAGGTCCATGGGTAGACAGCTGTTGTAGGTGTTTGCCATTCCCGTCCACGCGAGGATAGTCATGTCGCGGGATCCATTCAGGATGTGCTCGAGGAATCGGCCCACCGCACGGTGTTGCTCGCCATAGATAACAGGAATAGTCACGTTGAAAATGCCGAGCAACGAATAAGCGCTATCTTCCACCAGCGTTGATTGACGCATCGAAGCTAGAAATAGCTTTTCCCGTACTTTGTTTAGCCCAGGTCGAAGCACAGCTAATTGCTCTTGTGAAGCCTGCGACACCTGCTCCATCTCGGAGACAATGATAGGGGACTCTTTGTAGTTCGACAATGTCAAACCAAGATATGGTTTCCAATCCGCGGTATAGAACACGACCCTTTCGGCAGCTATGTATTCTTGATAGGTCCATGCTCGTGTATTCCATATGCTCTTCTTGAGGTCAATTTTCTTTGAATTGGATAAGACATCGAGCAGATAGATAATCGTGAGGGCTGAACCACGATACCAAGAGAACATGGAGACCAGCGACTCTTGCAATACAACGTTATTGACTTTATCAATGCAGCATGTATCACTCCATGCCCACCGGCATCCGTGAGAACTCGCGGTCGAGCAAAACGTCTGTAGCTTGACGTTCGCGGTAGATGATTTTAGATCGTTGATCGAGATGTGCTCGACGTCCTGCAAGCGGGGTTCGTCGTCTCCCCACTTGTGTGATAACATCGCATATCGGTAGAAATTTTTCACCTCTCTTAGAACACGAGCATCGTCTAACTCTCTCGTCATCGACGAGACAAGCTCGGGGAAGATAGGATGACACTCGAATTCTGCAGCTAGCTGTGTCCTTTCATGCAACCGACCGGTGGTAGTGTCGATGAGTACCCGTGGGACCTGGGAAACGGTTGCGTGGATGACGCGTCGAATCTCGGGTCTGGCATCAAGATACCGACCACGGAGTTCTGATGTTGATGTTAATCGATATAAGGAGGCCAGGCTGACATTGAGAAAATCGCTTACCATGATCTTGTTCGTCAGGGGATTGGCCTAGCTTTAATAGCATCATATCGAAAGCCTCAACAGCTTCCGCATAGCGTCTTGCCCCATGTAAACCTGCATGCCTTTGTTCATAACCTCGATAGGATGACGGGTGCAGTTGGATGACCTGCGCAATGTGTCAATAATACTATCTGCAACATAGGTATAAAACATACCTCGTCCGCATCGGTGAGTACATCTTCCCATGAGCCCATCATTACTCGAGCTTTGCTTCGCTTGATCAGGGTATCTACGCGGTCGGCCGGATCGAGTGACAATATAGTCGACAGGTGCTCAGCGGCTTCGTTGTATTTCTGAGAGCCCATTGCGGTGTCAGAGAGCCGTCGTAATTTTTGCGTGCATCGGCGTTTAAAGCCTATGTCGGACACTTAGCAAGCTTGGCCCGTGCTTTTCTGTGACCACTCACCGAGTTCCCACATAGCGCGCTCGTCCTCGATAGTTGTATCAGACGTGAGTTCGTTCTGCATATGTCGAAAACAAAGAATTGCCTCCGGGATACGACCATCCCCTTCAAGGACGTCACAAATTGCGAAGTAAACAAGATATCTTGGGACCTTGAACTGAGGCAACGAGTGAATCAATATCTAGGCATGTGAAAGCACATGTACCTTTGTTGCAGCATCCAATGCGGTATTCGTCGAGCCACGAAGTAGACTTGTGCTCGCCCACTTGCTTAATAGCTCACTTGGGGTGGATGAATCAAGGGAGAGTGCAGTGGAGTAGGCTTCGAAGGCTTCATCCTGATCATTAATTTGGGACGCCTTGTCTCCAACACTCTCTAGTTGGCTGATACATTTGTTCGTAACCTCTGATGGGAAGAGTTGAATAGTTATTTCGAATATTTGATAAGGATACCCACCCAAAAGCCAGTCCATGATGGATATATCGGCTCTCTCGTCGTCGTTCGCAGTCCCTCTCATCTCGAGAAGCGTCCGTGCCACATCAAGCACATGGCTGTTCGCAGACAGGTTGTCGTAATGATATTTGCGACGGTATGCATGAAGGAGGGCATCAGCCTTCTGTTGGGCATCAGCCCTTTGCTGGGACTGAAAAAGCTTGTCGTGGAGATCTCGAACAGTTTTCTGAAGATTTGCTGCCTTTTCGTCTGAAGGACCGTATATAATCGTAAATTGGTGAAGCAAGCACGAATGAGGGAGAGAATGAACGCACTCGAAGTGGCGTTCTCCGCGCGTAGTGACCTAATCGCTTCGTTCATGCCATCTTCCTTCTGTTTGACCATGCTCTCAGCATCAGGGAACTGGATTCGAAGTCCTTGGGCAGTTTTTTCAAGGATTGGGATAAGGGCGCTGATGGATACACCCGAACGCGCACAGGACTCGATTGTCTCTTTGACACGAGCTTCAGCGCGTCTGAGCTGGATTTCCGATCTCTATTATACCCCATTAGGTCATCGAAAAGTTGATACGGCTGAACACCTACACCGTCACGGTAGGGAGAAGGAAGGATGTCAAGGAGATCTCGCAAGATGATGTTTGAACCCCCAGCGATCACAAAATCATAATTTGCTGAGATGGCTATAGAGTCAACACGAGCTGGATGGTGAATGATGGACCCGATTTTCTTGTGCGTAGTGGCATCCCATAATGAGACCCATGAGTCGGAAGAGATGGCGATAAATGCGCCCTTGCCAACAAGGGAGAGGCAGCAATGGGACTTGGTGTCGTGGACGGACCATTGAGAGAGCATCGCCTGGGATGACACGTCGAGACAGTAGATATTC
The DNA here is from genome assembly GCA_038089615.1 of Aureoboletus auriporus. Taxonomy (NCBI): domain Eukaryota; kingdom Fungi; phylum Basidiomycota; class Agaricomycetes; order Boletales; family Boletaceae; genus Aureoboletus; species Aureoboletus auriporus. Next base: position 25,663 of record JBBPLF010000427.1, read on the forward strand.
CCTTCGTAAGACAAGGTAAATAGTTCCTTGTCATTCCCCCAGGCGAGAGTCTGGTTGTGATGCGAGCTGACTTTGATTGGAAAGTCGACGATGAGGCGGCCATCCTGACCGTCGTAGACTCGGACAGATTTGCGCTCCCACGTCGCAGTAGCGATGAGGCGTTCGTCCAGGGAAAACTTGACTGCTACCACTTGGTAGTCGTGTTTGAAGGGACCAAGCAGTCCCTTGCCGGTCGAAAGCGACCAAATAGACGCAGTGTAGTCGTTCGATGCCGTTGCAATTTTGGTTCCATCCGGTGAGACGTCCACCGCCCACACCTCTTTCGTGTATCCTCCAATCTCCCTCACTCTTTCGTGGCTCTGTGAATCCCATACCGTCACTTCGCCTGTCCATGTCCCACTTACGATCCATTTTCCATCCCGTGAGACTGCAATGCTGCAAACAGGACTTCCCGCCTCCATTGGTGTCCCCGCCTCCATCCCGTCTCTCACCTTCCAACGTCGAATCCAACCGTCTTGGTCACCGCTTACAAAATGCTCTCCATCGGCGAGGAACCCCACATGCCAGACATTTGGACAATCGATTCTGGTCTCTTCTCGCCGAACGATAGAGGATGACTTGTTTTCTTGCATCCTCGTCAGTACCGCACTTTCAGCTGGCGTCAAGTTTCTCACCTTGCATTCTTGTTGCGCCCTTTTGCTCTCTATCGCTAGAGGAAGGTCTGTCTCCTGTCTTGTCTTGTCCTCTCCTCAGTGTTGCGTCTCTCATCGTCCCGAGACTCAAGCACTCACCATTCTGTGACCACAGGCGGCGTACCATGGAGGACATACTGGACTAGGGATCGGTGGTGGAAAGCTGAATGTGTGCTTGGTTCCCACGTCTAGTGTCCCTTAACGGAACTAAGATGTCGCCTTGGGCAGTGGGCATGCTCACACTTACACTCCCTCAGATTTATTGGGTGCGTGATGAAAAAAATGATGCTCCAGACTCACCTCGATGAGGTGCGCAATGATCATATTACGATGACAAGACTCGGGTCACTTCGTGTCCGTGCAACACTCGAATATGTCGATTCATTCTTCTTTGCTTCAACCACAGGAACGGATCCCCTCTTTACGCCTGGCGTATTTGTAACTCAATATCACTACCGGCGATGCTCTCCTGCAACGAAAACACGTGTTTAGGCCCGAAACATCTCACCACGACTCTCAACAAGCGCCTCGGCCGTCGTGGCCCGATACACGCAGCCAATCCGTCCATCTGTAGTGTTACGTCGGATCGTTCAGTCCATGCACGGTGAGTTGATCATCTTCGAAATGAAAATAATCCGTAAACGTGTTCATCCCCGGGACCCATATTCACCCAGATATCGGACTGGTAAACTCATGCAATATTCCCTGGAACAAGACCGCAAATAGAAAATCTGTTTCAAGTTGTTGTTTGGCATGCTGGCACGTGTCCCTTATCTATCGGAAAA